>JAQIXP010001889.1:0-16716 GCA_034700285.1 Proteroiulus fuscus | reverse complement strand
AATTTGTACCGGTAATTAACATGGAGATTCCCATAGGAGCATGCATTTTGTTGATAGTGTGGACAGCCCCCTTAACAAATTCTCTGAAAATTAAAAATTTTTTTCACAAATCCTGCCAGTTTCCTCACATTTTATCTTGAATATTCAGATTTTTCACATATTTCACATCAATGGCAAGGAAACTCAAACTTTCCCTGCCCTTGCTAGTGAAAAAAATCACTGAAATTTCTGGTTTAAAAGCAAAAAATTGCAGGACTTACCAAATTAGCAAGTTGGTTGGTTGTCCTAACTGGCTGGTTGGTTATCCTAGACCAAGGTTAAAGCTGACTTCCGCAAACAATCCGAAGCACTGTTAATCCTGCTGCAAAAAGAAACAACTGCTCGTAGCAAAAACAAAATTATGTAACCAAAAAATATTTTATTTTCGTAGAAAATTCTGCCATTATAACCATATTCTGTACAAATATTAATTTTCCAATTTCTACACTAATTTTACCCCATGGTACATCACTGATTGCAATTAATAATTCATAAGACCAGATAGCTAACGTCCAGTCATCAGTAAACCCAGGATGAAGGATAGTCTGAAGAGCATCTAAACTGATTTGCGTATAAACTCCATAACATCTAAAAACAATGGAACTGCAATACCACTATCCTGAAGTAAGTATATAACGAATACGCCATCGTCATAAACAGCTTATAGCTGAACTGTGCATAACATGAAGTATGCATAACTGACAATAGCTCAGAACAGGAATAACCCATTACTGAATTGCATATAATAATATTATATTAATTGTATACAAAAGGTTTTTACATATACAACTTGGAACAGATAGTCCAATATCATATTAGAGTTTTCGTAGTGCAGATTTGGATTATATTTACCTCGATTTACACGTACTTCATTTTATAAGCAAATCAAATTAGACTTAATTACTTCAGATTATATGTTATTCAGTTCCTGATGTGGTTATTCCAATACTTATACATAAATCCAACTAGGTATATGCACTTCCAATGGGCACTGCAAAATTATACTCACTTCAGGTTATTGGTTTTTCATGTTACATGCACTTCAGACTCCCTCTAAGGGATTACTGCCAACCAAGCATTATTTATATGGCAAATATATATACTTTCTCAACAGTTATTAGAATAAATACATCATATATTTCAATATTTGCATTTTTACACGTGTAACACACTCCAGAAGCACGATTTAATCATCAGTAACAAGTATACAAGAATGCATTCGAGAATAAACAACCAATGCATATCCTGTATAAGTATTAATCCATGATGAAATTTAATCCCAAATTCCCTTGGACTATAGCCCCATCATGCTCTTTTATTGTCCCTTTTTTAAACTAATTCCTAAAAGAAAACCTTGTTCACTAAGTTCGTTTGCCATTGCATGATTTTAATTTAGCTTAAATAAGAAAAGTGGAAAATAAACAGGGTTCATCGAGTTTAATTTGGGGACCTTACAGGCGTTAGGCCTGTCAACTTAACCCTAATTCGAACGTCTAACCTTTCAGGACTTTAGCCCGCTTATAATGTCCACTCACCGGTCCAATTCAGGCAGAAAACATATTCAGGATGTTCACTAATCAGTTTCTAACTGACAGTAAATCTTAAAATAACATCTTTATGAATAAATTCTGAAGAAAAATAGTCTAAGTGTGCAGATTCTGCACGATGACAGAAAATTCCAGAAATCGTCGAGGCTAATTTCGGTTCGCACGGCTGCAAACTAGGCTGGAGTGCAATCGCAAATAATTGAATGCTATTTAAAGGGCGGCCATATTGGAAGACAAATTAAAATTTTCCATACATGGAAATTCCATTGAAATAAAATTTCAAAATTTCTCTCGGAATTTTTAGTAATTGCTTTTGCTGTTATTTTCGCGTCAAAAATACTGGTAGGCCTACCATTTAATTTCCCAATAAAAAAAATTTAACTAATTTCATTTAAGGTGGGGAAAAAAGCCATCATGTGCATGTTCTGAGTCTGTAAACAGGGATAATTCGGAGAATTTTTGGGAAAATAAAACTGAATTTGCCCAGAATCGCTTGACAAACTCCAATAAAATAATAGCAAACCCTTCCAAGCAATAATGTTCAAGAATTATGGGAAAATACCCGGATGAACCCAAAACTAATTGCAAACCTAATGTTAACCAATGCATTTTTGTCACTTGGAAAGTACTTATTTCCATTAAAGTTCTCAATGGATTTTTTTACCATGTACCTTAGGCTGATTCCAGGACTTTAGAGACAAATTAGGAATGCCGCAGTACGACTCATCAACTAACTAATTCATTTGGAAAAGATTCAAAGTTTCGGATATAAAAAACAAAATGGACGGCTATAATACTCGTATAGAAGCTCTCAGTATTCACACTGGGACTGGGACAGTGCAAGTTTTTCGTAAGTTTGAATTTTAAACCTAGGGGAATATTCACTATGGGACCTATGGACAAGGGACATATCACTTTGAAATCGAGTTCCAGCAAATCGAACTGTTCCAAAAAAAAAAAAAAAATGGCTGCCAGCATAAATTCTGGACATTTTAAAAACCAGCTAAACCTAATTTGTGTATAATTATTGCATTTATGCTGCATGATACACGACCTTAGTTCTGGTATTCTCGGCACAGTCGACTAATGAGTATTTCAGAGTAGGCAGCATTGATGGGTCCTTCCACGTGATACCGATAACCTTTGCCCTCTTGAACCCCTCGCTGTCCTAGGACCCAGGGCAAGGGCGACTGGCCCAAGAGGTCATGGCCTCTCCAACCGTCAAAGGATCCACTTCCGGAGACTTCTAAAGGCACTACCTGCAAGTAAAATGACCATTTAGCAAACCGAAGTAAATAAATTCAACAAGATTTTTCAGAGATTCACCAAGATTATTTAGGGATTCACCGATATGTTTTAGGGATTCACTATAATTCAGCAAAATGTATTTGGGATTCATTATGATTCATTAATATTTCCTTTGGAGTCATTAAAATTCAACATTTCAATAGGATTCACTAAAATCCATCATGATTATGGGATTCACTAAAATTCATCATGATTATGGGATTCATTAAAATTCATCATGATTATGGGATTCGCTAAAATTCATCATGATTATGGGATTCATTAAAATTCATCATGATTATGGAATTCATTAAATATCATCATGGTTATGGGATTCACTAAAATTCATCATGATTATGGGATTCATTAAAATTCATCATGATTATGGGATTCGATAAAATTCTTCATGATTATGGGATTCACTAAAATTCATCACGATTATGGGATTCACAAAATTCATCATGATTATGGGATTCATTAAAATTCATCATTGATTATGGGATTCATTAAAATTCATCATGATTATGGGATTCGCTAAAATTCATCATGATTAGGCCTATGGGATTCACTAAAATTCACTATGATTATAAGATTTATTAAAATTCATCATGATTATGGGATTCATTAAAATTCATCATGATTATGGGATTCACTAAAATCCATCATGATTATGGGATTCACTAAAATTTATAATGATTATGGGATTCATTAAAATTCATCATGATTATGGGATTCACTAAAATTCATCATGGTTACAGAATTCACTAAACTTCACTATGATTATGGGATTCATAAATCCCTGATTCATTAAATTTAGCAAGGTTTGCTTGGGACTCATTATGACTCACCAAGCTATCTCTGGGATTTATTAATTTCATTATGATTCCACTTAAAACTCAATAAAATTTATCAAGATTTCATTGAGAGTCAGTAAGAATCACCAAGCTTATCCTTGGATTCACTTAATTTTATTACGTTTCCTTGGAAATCATTAAGACTCATGAGGATTTATTAATTTCCAATAAATTAGCTGAATAGATTGTTTTTTCTGTAAAAAGCTGAAGGCAGCTTCGAATTTGACAATTTTCGCTCATTTTTTTGGTTGCATTTTTTTTTTTTCAATGGGCAAACTAATGTATGTGCAAATGCGCTACTTCACACTTAATTTATCTCGCTTTCCTGCAAAATTTATCAAAGTCAAACTGACGAATGCGCATTTTTAAGCCTTTAATTTCTCAAATTACTTAATTAGTTTACTAATTTAATTATTTTACAAAAATTAGCACATTTCCTATAAAATATATATAAAATTCCAGCCTTTTAACATTGTTTATTTTCAAGTTATACCGTTTTTCCACAAAAACGTTATTATGTCAACAGCAACTTTTGGCATAATCGTCAATTGTGAATTAAACCATCGACATGCAACTCTATTTACCTTCAAGCAAGCTGGATACACTAACCTCTGAACTTCTTAACTCTGACAACAAAACTACAATAAAAATGTTGTTTGTTTGTTTTTTTTGTTTTTTTTTTTTTAATTTTTAATTTTTATTATATTTATGTTGTCAGAGCTAAAGTTTTATGATCCCATTATGCAGCTCACAGAATGCAAAATATCAAGTGTGCATGCAACCATTATTTTCAATAGCAACTTTCAAAGTTATTACCCCAGAAACATTAAGTGTTCTTCAGCACATTGATGGTACTTTTGTGGTCAAATTTGCACATTTTTATTAAAATGTTATTTTGCATTTTTCAGCAATATTGTCAATTCCTAATTAGTTTCAAATTTACAATGCAATGTTGTAACTCTTAATCCTAAGCTTTATTACTCTGCCCAAATTCTGTAGTCAAATTTCAAAGAGTTTTAGTATTTCCTCTTGCTAAGCAACACTAGTCATGCATACCCACGTGTCTCCCATAAAGCTAAAAGTGAATTATAATTTTTTAACAACAGTTTGATTATTTTACAAGCAAAATGCACCTGCTTGTCAAGCTTGTTATGGTCATGTCAATTTTTAGCAATAAAATATAGGTTAAATCATTTAGAAAAAAAACCAAGAAAACTATATAAACTCTTGCAGTTTTTTTATCTTCTATAAGAAATGCCAAAAGTGCTAGTTTTTAGTGACTGATTTCAGTACATGTTTTTTGAAGGACACAAGATTTTTTTGGAGACAAACATATTTTCTAAATTCAGAATATGTTATCCAAGACATATTGCGAGTGTTTTTTCTCCCAAAACATAGACAAATCAACATGACAAGTTTGTGAAAAATAGGATGATAAATGAATAGACATTTTTGATATTTTTTGGCACTAATTTTCTTAGATTTTTTTTTCTTTAAAAGTACCATGATTTTGTTTTCTAATTTTCACATTACAAGAAAATCATTGAGTTGAACATAGTTCAAGGAAAGAAAAAAACCCAAAATTCTGTAAAATTCTACTGACAATTTATAACATAGAAGCTATAATTTGCAAATCTAGGAATTCTGCAATTATAAATTAAATTTGCAGAATTGCTGAATTTCAGATCAGACAAAAATGCATTTGGCATCATGTAGAAAAAGGCAGAAAATGTTGAAATCCAGCAGAATAAACTTGCAGAAAGTTTTCATACATTTTACAAGTCACAAAATTATTGAATCTCGGAATTCAGAATAGATAATTTCAATTTACAGAAAAGCAGAATTTTTCCTTTTAAAAAAACAGAAGAAAACAGAAAATCTCAAATTCTGTAGAATTTAAATTGCAGAAAATTTTCATAGACATTATTCCTGGGACCAAGTCATATATTTACTAAATCTTGAGAGTAAGTAACTTCAAATTTTACAAAAAAGTTGAATTTAACTTAACAAAAAATGTACTGGACATCAAGTAGAACAAAGCAGAAAGTTTCAACTTGAATTTTGCTAATTGAAGAAAATTTTCATGAGTTTGTAGAATAGATCATAGAATTCACAGAAAATCATAGCTACTGTTTCCATCATGTAAAAGCTGAATACCAAACACGATAATTTGTTTCTGAGAAAACATACCAGCAGAATTCCTCATGAAATTTCGTAGAAAGTCTTAGAAAAAAAGAAAGGATGAATGTGCAACATCCACAGCACTTCATGGAATGATCTTTCTTTCTACAGAATTTGCAGCTATATTTACAGAATCTTTGCCAAAGATGAAACCCATCAATCCCAAAACAACTTGTTACATTGTACCAGTTTTGTGTAACAGCCAAAATAAATAAATGTTCCAAGTTTTATGCAAAGGTATTGCACAAAGTCTTTAACTCTCTATAAACATTGTAAAACAAGTGCAAACCAGTAATTGCATGCAGAAGGTTTCCATCAGTGCTACTTTCTTTAAAAAAAATAATGCTAAAATAAGTATCTAAACTAGCTATACACATAGTGCATATAAACTGATTTGCATATAAACTGAATAACATCTAAAAGCCAAGGTTGGAAATGCATTTACACTTAATCTGGGCTTCCCAGGTAATACTATACTATAACGATGTCAGAGTATAACAAACAACACATATTGCATATAAACTAAAATGCATCTAAACAGAATAACATCTAAAAACTAAGGTGGGAAATGCATATAACCTAATCTGCACATAACTGCATGCATCTAATATATACGACTATCAGGAAGTGAGTATAATGTGGACTAACATCATCCTGGATATAGCGTATAATGGCTGATGTCAGTCTCCATAACTGTGCATAACCCGAAATACGTATAACTAATAATAGTTCGAAAGAGTGGCAACCCAACACGCTCCCAAATTGCGTATAAAGTCCAAAATATAAAAGTTGGAACTGTACCCAAAAACTGGAAGTGCGTAGACCTATAAGCAAATAATACCATGCATTATACTGGAACTATAGATATAATTCTAAAATAAGGTTTTGAACATGATGTGAATGTATGGATGGGCATTTACCCCAAATCATACGTAATTCCCTTTCTGGATTGTTTTATATTTATTTCCAGTTATATGTAATCCACATTATAATCAAATCAAATTTGATTGAATTCAGATTATATGTTATTTCTAAAGGTTAGTTGGAAGGTGGATTCAGTTTTAGGCATTTTCAAATTAGGACCAGAAACATTGCATATTATTCAAGATTCGTATATAAAACTTCATACATAGATCCAGTTATGTGCATCTCCAATTACAGGGAGCCCACAAATTATTTGCTCTCAAAGTTATATGTAATCCACAATATAAGCAAAGGAAATTAGATTGAATTCAGATTATATGTTCTAAGATTAAAATGATGATTCAGTCAAATAGGCATTTCCATGCTAGGACCAGAAACAGTAGATACCGGTATTTATTATTCCAGATTCGGTTATTTTAATTTATATATTAATCCAAGTATGCACATTTCCAGTTACTGTAATTCCCATTATAAGCAAATCAATTTAGATTGAATTCAGATTATATGTTTTTAGATTAAAATGTTGATTCAGTCAAATAGGCATTTCCATGCTATGACCAGAAACAGCATAGATATTATTCCAGATTCAGTTATTCTAATTTATATATTAATCCAAGTATGCACTTTTCCATTTACATGTAATTCACATTATAAACAACTCAAACTAGATTGAATTCAGATTATGTTATTTAGGTTAGAATGCTAATTCAGTTATATGCATTTCCATATTAGGACCAGAAACCGTCGATATATTATTCCAGATTTGGTTAGTTTAATTTATATATTAATCCAAGTATGCACATTTCCAGTTACATGTAATTCACATTGTAAACAAATCAAACTAGATTGAATTCAGATTATGTTATTTAGGTTAGAATGCTAATTCAGTTATATGCATTTCCATATTAAGACCGAAAACTTGATATATTATTCCAGATTCGGTTAGTTTAATTTATATATTAATCCAAGTATGCCCATTTCCAGTTACACGTAATTCACAGTATATACAAATCAAATTAGATTGAATTCAGATTATGTTATTTAGGTTAAATGCTAAAATTCAGTTATATAGTCATTTCCATTCTAGGACCAGAAACAATCCAATTTATACACAGCTCCAGTTATATGCACTTTTAATTCATGAGATCCCAAACATTATATTTACTTCCAGTTATACGCCCTTCAGCTGCCTCCCCGTCATAAAATCATCAGCATTATAACCTTAATTACTAAAACTGGGCCGGCCTTAAACATGAAATGAAAAATTTCACTTACCTTATGGAAATGGCAAGCGCATTTTCCTTGTAAAAAGTCCTTATACCTTGGAATGGTAATATTAAAAGTATCAACTACTTCAAAGTTATAATGTTTGGCAAATTCTGCCAATCCCATACTATGCAAAAGAAGTTTTCTTTGTTCCACCTGCAACAAATATTTGAAAAAAAAAGAAATGAGGAAAAAATGAGGAATTTTTCATAAAAAGTATAAATATTTTTACATATTTTAACAAAATTTAAGCTTTCCTGGAATTGCTGTTTGAAATTCAAATTAATTTACAACTTCTTAAACAAAATTTCAGTAAAACTAAAGAAAAATTTTACAAATTCTGGAATTATAATTTCCAAAAGTTCCAAATTTCTTAACAATGAATTATTGCTGGAAATTCACCTAAATTTATTCGAAATCTCAGTAAAAGTTTACTTTTTATCCATATTTCTTAAGTTACTATAGCATAAATTGATAAAATTTACACATTTTCTCCAAATTTTGTCACTTGAAATTTACAAAAAAACCAAACTCGCATAATTATTGATTGTTGATAGAAAAACAGCTTAATTTACAATTTTTTAAAATTTAAAATCATAAATTTCCCCCAATTTTTGCAATTTTGTACATTATTGTCCGAAATTCATCATAATTTACAATTTATTAACATTAAAAATCACAATTTCACAGAATGTTTTTCATGAATTATCCTTATAAATTCGCCTTAATTTACAAATTTTCTAAATATCAGGAAAAAAAAGTTGAAATTATTACCCATATTTCTTACTATTGTAGCAGAAATTGTAAAAAAATTCGAATTTCCTCCAAATATTTGCCATTTTATATTTACAAAATCACAAACTTACATAATCTGTTCCCAAACATAATTATTGTTTAAAAATTTATCATAATTTACAATTTCTTAAAATTAGAAACCCCAAATTTGCAGAATTTTTCCAATTAATTACTGTTAAAATTCGTCTTTAATAAAATTTTTTTTGATGCAAAATTTCAGGAAAAACTCAAAAATTTTTAAACATATTTCTTACTTTATTATCAGAAATTATGAAAAAAATAAAGAATTCCCCCAATTTTTGCCATTTCGTACATTATTGTCAGAAATTCACCTTAATTTACAATTTCTTAAAGTTTAAACCCACAAATTTACAGAATATTTTTCATAAATAATTATCAGAAATTTACCTTAATTTACAATTCCTTAAATTTAGAAACTCCAAATTTGCAGAATTTTTCCAATAAGAATTACTGCTAACAATTCGTTTTTAATTAAATATTTTTGTGCAAAATTTCGGGAAAAACTCCCAATTTTTTAAACATATTTCTTACTTTAGGCCTACTATCAGAAATTAGTGATAAAAATAACGAATTTTCCCAATTTTTGATATTTGTTATATTATTGTCAAAAATTCCCCTTAATTTAAAATTCTGCAAAAATTCTGCAAAAATTCTGCAAAAATTTTGGGTAGACACCCCAAATTTGCAGAATGTTTGCCATGAATTACTCTAGAAACTCGTCTTTAATTAAAAATTTTTTGTGCAAAATTTCAGGAAAAACTCCAAATTTTTAAACATATTTCTTATACTTTACTATCAGAAATTTTGATAAAAAATAACGCATTTTCTCCAATTTTTGTCATTTTGTACATTATTGTCAGAAATTCAGCTTAATTTACAATTTTTAAAGTTTAAAATCACAAATTTAGAGAATATTTTTCATAAATAATTCTTAGAAATTCACCTTAATTTACAATTCCTTAAAATTAGCAACTCCAAATTTGCAGAATTTTTCCAATAAGAATTACTGCTAAAAATTCGTCTTTAATTAAATATTTTTGTGCAAAATTTCAGGAAAAACTCCCAAATTTTTTAAACATATTTCTTACTTTACTATCAGAAATTGTGATAAAAATAAAGAATTCCCCCAAATTTTGCCATTTTGTACAATATTGTCAGAAATTCCCTTTAATTTAAAATTCTGCAAAAATTCTGCAAAAATTCTGCAAAAATTCTGCAAAAATTCTGCAAATTTGGGGTAGACACCCAAAATTTGCAGAATTTTTGCCATAAATTACTCTAGAAACTCGTCTTTAATTAAATTTTTTTTGGTGCAAAATTTCAGGAAAAACTCCAATTTTTTAAACATAGTTCTTACTATACTATCAGAAATTGTGATAAAAATAAAGAATTTTCCCAATTTTTGCCATTTTGTACATTATTGTCAGAAATTTACCTTAATTTACAATTCCATTAGAAACCACAAATTTGCAGAATTATTGCAAGAAATTCGTCTTAATTTCAAATTTTTCTTTTACGAAATTTCAGGAAAAACTTTAAATTTTCGCCATTTTTTGACATTTTAAATTTACAAAATAGCTAGCATGATTGTGGGCAGTTTTCGCTAAAATATGCAACATATTCCCAAGCACAAAAATTCCCGAAAAAGTGTTACAAAGAGCATCTTTGTATTCAGATTTCAGTTGAGATTTTGTAAATAATCAAATGCATAGAACCAGATGGAAACATTGGGTTAACAAGGCTAACCATTTAGTTAACTTTTTCAATAGTTAATTCACAATAATAAGGGTACAAAAATGCACTTAATAATAAACAAACAAATTACAAGTTATTTTTTTACCTTAGATAAACTATGAACGCCTTCAACCGGAAGATGAAAACCAGAACCTAAAGTTTTCATCATTAGACGAATTCCTTGAAGGCCCTCCCTAAAAATACAGTTACAAAAAATGCATTAGAAAATGTATTTCTAAAGCTTAACACACCATGTAACATAGCCCAGAAAATTGCACAATTATAAAATTAATAGTTTTCCAGCAATGAGCATAGTAAACTTGAGAAAAATGCATTTGTTAGCATTGCAAATAGTTTGTAAATGCATTGGGAGCAATGTAATACAATCCAGAAAGTTGCACATTTATCAAATGAATAGTTTTTTAATTATTAAATAAAGTAAACTTTAGAAAAATGCATTTGTTAGCATGGTAAACGCCATGGAAGCAACGTAACACAATCCAGAAAGTTGATGATTAGCTCAATGCATAGTTTTCAAGTACTGAATAAAGTAAATTTGAGAAAAATGTATTTGTTAGTATGGAAAGTGGATTGAAAGCAATGTAACACACTCTAGAAAGTTGCACATTTATCAAATGAATAGTTTTCAAGTACTGAAAAAATTAAACTTATGAAAAATGCATTTGTTAGCATGGCAACTGGTTTGAAAATGCACTGGGAGCAATGTAACAAAATCTAGAAAATTGCCGATTAGTTCAATATGTAGTTTTTCAATACTAAATGAAGTAAACTTGAGAAAAATGCATTAGAAGCAAAGTAACACACTCCAGAAAGTTATACAACTATCAAGTAAATAGTTTTCAAGTATTGAATAAAGTAAACTTGAGAAAAATGCATTTGTTAGTATAGAAATTGGATTGGAAGCAATGTAACACACTCTAGAAAGTTGCACATTTATCAAATGAATAGTTTTCAAGTACTGAAAAAATTAAACTTATGAAAAATGCATTTGTTAGCATGGCAACTGGTTTGAAAATGCACTGGGAGCAATGTAACAAAATCTAGAAAATTGCCGATTAGTTCAATATGTAGTTTTTCAATACTAAATGAAGTAAACTTGAGAAAAATGCATTAGAAGCAAAGTAACACACTCCAGAAAGTTATACAACTATCAAATGAATAGTTTTCAAGTACTTAATAAAGTAAACTTGAGAAAAATGCATTTCTTAGCATGGTAAATGCATTGGAAGCAACGTAACACAATCCAGAAAGTTGATGATTAGCTCAATGCATAGTTTTCAAGTACTTAATAAAGTAAACTTGAGAAAAATGCATTTGTTAGAATAGCAACAGGCTTCTAAATGCATTAAAACGAATGTAACACACTCCAGAAAGTTGCACATTTATCAACTGCATAGTTTTCAAGAATTTCAACAGGTTTATAAATGCATTGGAATGAATTTAACACAATCCAGAAATTTGTACAGTTATCAAATGAATAGTTTTCAAGTACTGAATAAAGTAAAAGTGAGAAAAATGCATTTGTTAGCATGGTAAATGCATTGAAAGCAACGTAACACAATCCAGAAAGTTGATGAGTAGCCCAATGCATAGTTTTTAAATACTGAATGAAGTCAACTTGAGAAAAATGCATTTGAATGCATGGTAAATGCATTGAAAACAATGTGACACACTCCAGAAAGTCCCGCAACTATCAATAAATAGTTTTCAATTACAGAACAAAGCAAACTTGAGAGAAATGCATTGGATAGTACTGACTTCAGACTCAAATGAAAACAAAATGGCGCACTTCCTGTGCGCAGAACTCACCTTTTCAGACCTCCAAGGAGCATGTGCAGATGCTGAGTGGCCAACCAATGGACACCACCGACCACCAAAATAGTACTGGAATCGTTCTGAAGAGGGCGCGATCTGCAATAAAAAGCCAGAACTTTAAAAAATATTCCAGACTTTCCTTGACTTTCCAGGACTCCCCTTTCCCTTTTGCAAACAATTTCCCTGACTTTTTCCAAAATAATTAAAAAACAGTTTTCTGCTATTCCCTACTCCCCCTTCTTTAGTGGAGGGAACCCCCTCATATTATTCCGTACAGGGGGAAATGAGGGAAGAGGGGGATGGGAAGGGGACCCATAACATTCCCCAACTTTTTTGATATGGGAAATTCCCCATATCTATAAAAATAAATATTTCCATGTTTATTAGACACCATGCAGTCCCTCCCCCTCAACACTCATATCATCGTGGGTGGCCCCTCCCCTCCCCTTCGCCCCCTCCCCCCTCCCCCTGGTGTCATTCCAAAAGGGCCCATTTCATATTTAAAGCCCTAATTATCATAGACATCCCATTTATCTAGCTGAATAAGCCCCTGTCGATAATTGGAAATTGAATTTTTATGTAAATTATTCTGCAAAAAAAAGGGGGGGAAGCCCTCTTCCCCTTCCCCCCTTCCAAACATTGCAAAGTCATACTTGGAATTGGGGGAATATACTCAGTAAATCTCAGGGATTAGGCATCCTGCTTGAAATACCATTTTGGGAACCAATCAGAAGAGAGGGGATGGGGGGGGGAAGAGGGGGGGGGGGGGGCTTGAAAAACAAACGAGAAATATGCAAATATCGATCGGACTGGGGGAGGGGGTCAGAAATCTTGATTAACACACTCCAGAAAGTAGGCTATGAAGTTTGGCTCTGATCTCACCAGCCATTGCCGAATTATGAGATTATTAAACTTGCAAAAAATGCATTGGCCAGCATGTATCCAAAGATAAACGCCCCCCCTGATGGCCTGTGACCTTTCTTAGATAGTTTTTGGATGTCCTTGGAGAATTGTAACACACCCAAGAACTTATGGTGCCAGTTTGAAAATGATTCCATCAGCGATATTGGACTGTCTGAGCCATTCAAGTTGCAAAAAATGCATTGGCTAACATTCATAAACGTCCTCCTGGTGGCCTTTGGGCCTTCTGAGGAAATATTCGGAGCTCCTGCAAACATTGTAACACATTCCAGAACACCAAGTTTCATTTAGAAAATTATTCCTTCAGTTTTTTTTGAGTCAAAAAACACAATAAAGGTGCAAAAAACGCATAGGTTAACATGCACACCCAAATTTACATACTACCCAATGCATTTTTTTCCAAATTTACTGACCCCGTGGCACAAATACGGCTTCTCGGATCCTTCCAAATTTTCAACAGTTCCAAGACTTTCCCAAACCTTACACTTTACACTAGAAAACAAGCCAACAAAAAAACAAAATGGCGACCCACTCTTGGGTAAAAAGCATAAGCATATTATCCTAATTGCCCAAATATGAGTAATAATTCTAATCTGTCATTACTCTAAGCTGCTTAACGTTGATAATGTGTATGATAAGAATAACCATAAGTCAGCAGGGGGTTCTACATAGAATTCTGCCATAAACACACAGAATTCTATAAAGGATAACAGGGGAAAAGAGGGAGGGGATTAAGGATTATGAAACATTATTAAAACTGATTTAAGAGCTTCATTTTCATATTTGGATCCTATTTTCTGCGCAATTACTTCCATCAAATTGTTCTACTTGCAATCAGTCAGTGAGGAAATGATGCATAATGGTTGGTTGGTTGGTTTTAAGCAGAATTCTGCGAAAAGTGTGCATGAGTTAATGCGGTTTTTCTAGAATTCTAGACTATATTTGTGAGAATTTCGAGAATTTTCTTGCGATTTCTTGAGTGAATAATTTCCAAAAATGTATACAAAAACATTTTCTACGAATTCTAGAATGTTTTCTGCTATTTCTCTAGAATTCTGCAAAAGGTTTCTACGTTTCTTGAAGCCAAACTTATGCTGTTTTTCTAGAATTCCCAAATGTTTTCCACAATTTTTAAAACATTTTCTATGATTTTCAAAATGTGTTCTGCAAGTTTTCTAGAATATTTTATACAATTTATGAAATGCTTTCTATCATTTGCAAAAAAATTTCTTCTATTTCTCTAGAATATTATTTACTACACGTTCTAGAATGTTTTCTGCAATTTCTACATTCCCAACAATTTCTAGAATATATCAACAATTTCTAGAATATATCAACAATTTCTAGAATATATCAACACTTTCTAGAATATATCAACACTTTCTAGAATATATCAACAATTTCTAGAATATTCCCAACAATTTCGAGAATATTCCCAACTATCTAGAATATTTTTAACAATTTCTAGAATATTTACAATAATTGCTATATTCCCAACAATTTCTAGAATATCCCCAACAATTTCTAGAATATTCCCAACAATTTCAACAACATTCCCAAAGCAGTTTCAAGAATGTTTCCAACAATCTCTAGAATATTTCCAACAATTTCTAGAATATTCCCAACAATTTCTAGAATATTCCCAACAATTTCTAGAATATTTCCAACAATTTCTAGAATATTCCCAACCATTTTTAGAATATTTTCCAAAATTTCTAAAAAATAATTTCTGGAACATTCCCAACAATGTCAAGAATATTCCCAAATATTTCTACAGTATATTCCCAGCAATTTCTGCAATATTTCCAAAAATTTCAAGAATATTTCCAAAAATTTCTGAAATATTCCCAACAATTTCAACGATATTCCCAAAGCAGTTTCAAGAATATTCCCAACAATTTCTAGAATATTTCCAAAAATTTCTAGAATATTCCCAACAATTTTCAGAATAGCCTATATTCAACAATTGCTAGAATATTCATAACAACTTCTAGAATATTTCCAAAAATTTCTACAATAATAATTTCTGGATTATTCCCAACAATTTGTAGAACATTCGCAACAATTTTGACAATATTCTTAACAATTTTCAGAATATTCCCAACAATTTCTAGAATATTCCCAAAAATGTCTAGAATATTCCCAACAATTTTCAGAATATATTCAACAATTGCTAGAATATTCATAACAACTTCTAGAATATTTCCAAAAATTTCTACAATAATAATTTCTGGATTATTCCCAACAATTTGTAGAACATTCGCAACAATTTTGACAATATTCTTAACAATTTTCAGAATATTCCCAACAATTTCTAGAATATTCCCAAAAATGTCTACAATATTTTGAAATTTCATCCAATTCCACAGGCATAATAATTGACATCCTAATAGCTCCACCCACATCCAAATATATTGACCAGTTTCACTGATGTCATAGTTGTGATGACATTGACATAGCTCCACCCACATCCATATACACAGAAACTGACTGCCCATTTATGGTCATTTGTGATGACAAATAAGCACTGAAACATCCCTCTACAACTGATCACAAAATGGATAGTGACGTGAGAAGTGACGTCACATGCAACTGGTCAATATAGTTAGCCATAATTTCCCACATAACATTCCATTGTTTTTAAAATTGTGGAAACTGACCTTTGGACCAATTGGTAGAGGGCTTTCTCGAACACTGGCCTTTCATTGGTGGGCAGCCAAAACTGGGGATAGTAGGCAAAACTGACCATTGTCCGTCCATAGTTCACGTTGTTATACACTTTCAAGTGATGTGTTTTGTCCCATTCCGTTAACGTTCCATTCAGCCGTTCCATTAAATAGTGCATTATGCCACGATTGGTGGAATCACCGATGAAAAGCACCTGAAATTTTAAAAATTAAGAACTAAATTTCCCTGACTTTCAAATAACTTTGCAGAAAGTCATGTAAAAACCTGATCCAAAATATGGATTCAAAACCGATTCTGAAAGTTCTCGTGTGACACTTTTGGACTTCCATACTGTTAGTTATTTATATTTACCAAACTTTCATTAATTTTTTTTTTGTATTCTGAAATTTTCATAGAAATTCCACAATTGTGAAAAAAGGAAAATTGTATAAGCTAGTAAGCAAGTAATTTCGGAATTGTTTGGCGCAACTGGACCTCCATACAGTTATTTGTATTCCACAATTTGGAAATTTTTTGCGACAATTCTGGACTTCCATACAGCTTAGCTGCATAATAGGCGTGTTTTGACGTTATTACCCTGTCATACGCTGTAGTTATCCAGTTTACAAGTAGTTATTAACTCT
>JAQIXP010001888.1:0-16717 GCA_034700285.1 Proteroiulus fuscus | reverse complement strand
ATGCGATTGCCCCCCCCCTTAGCAAAATCCTGTATCCGTCCCTGGCTCCTTGGGCATCCACCCACCCTGTCACTTTTTGTCATCATCAACATTGGACCACCCACCCACCCAAAAAAATGATGTCAATAAAGTATAGCCCCTTACATTAATAACCAAATATATGCCCAGTAGTAAGGTAAACAGGCATACTAATGCAAATAAACATGCGATCATCATCAATAAATCAAGGGTAATATTATGAGGCATATGCCAATGAACAGTAAGCACAAGAACCTTTCACCTGCATCTATAATGTGATGTGCATTTTGTTAGCAAAGGACTCCAAACCATAGATTTTATTAAATATCTGTACCTGATTATACCACACCAAAAATGCCCTTTTGTAAATCTATCAAATGCAGTGGAAATAAATTGCATTTTAATGTATTTGACATGAAATTTATCCAAAAAACTGTTTTGTGCCACTTTTCCCATCACTCATTTTTCTATAGAAACTGCCATATGTTCATGATGTCCAAACTATAGGCTGGTAGTAACTTTGGCTATATCCTGTCTTTCATTAAAAGAAAATTGGGATTCCCTTTGATAAACCGGTTTTTCAATGAGTAAATTTGTCCTCTTTTAGATGAGGTAGATTACACAGAGAATGCATTTTCAAAAAACAGGTGAAAAAGTTATCAAGCTTTGATGTCTAAATTTGTTCGCCCATTAATTTTGCCCCAAAATGTAGATCATGTTCGTTAATTGTTAATTAATTGTAATTAAATTTGAGAAATTCTGCTTAATTAGCTAAAATACACATGCCACAAGCAAAAAACAAACGGACCAATGGTATACATCCATGCAGTTGGGCAAGTAATTTGCATATAATTAAAAATGATGAGAATAGCAAGTGAAAATTTTTACAAAATTTGCAATCCACTTCAAAACTATACAGAGAGAAAAATCAATGATGGTCAAACGTCCAGTGCAATTAGCGCCCACAGAGGGAGTGACCACTGGTCACCCCGCCCAGTCAGACATTGGCGAGTCTGACTATGGGGAAGTGTTCCTAGCACTAGGGCCACTGGGGAAAATAATGCGATATTATGGCCTGTTTCCAGTCACTGCCAAAACAACCAAGGAGACCGGTCAAGGTGGCTTGACCTTTGGGTATGGTGGCCTCGGAAGTGTGTATACTGCGGTAACATTCTGTGGCATTTTGCTGGCTTGCTATTTCATGATTCGGGATTACTGTCTACTGATACCAAACGTACTGGAAAGAATCATTATTACAGTATTCATAGCTTTGCTATGCTTTCTGGCTAGTGTGAATCTGGTAGCCATTGCTTCAAGAAGTGACCAGTGGCCAACTTACTTCCGCCGTTGCCAGACCATTGACAAGTGGTTGGGCATCAGAAAAGATGACGTCCTCAGAGGCTATGCCCTAAAAGCCACTCTGGTATTTGCCATTATTTTGACCAATTCAATGGCATCCATCATCTTGACCATTGTTATGAAATACACCAAAGGTGATTTTTCTGGAACCGCATTTCCCATTGGTCTATTCTTCTATGGCACTTCTGTTTACGGATGCCACATGATCCCCGAGATATTCTTCACCTACTTGTGCCGGGTACTGGCCATACGTTTCCAAAAACTGACCAGGGAACTAACTGCCCTTTTCTCCACTCTGACCATTGGGAAAAAGTCTGACATAAGGGCTGACATTGAGAAATACAGGATGACCTTCCACGCTTTAATGGAAACTGTGGACCAAATCAACGGGATAATGGGACCCATACTGCTGGTCACTGCTATCCAGAATACCTTTGTCCTTTCTGTGTGTGTTTACACAATGAGCAGGCAAAGTATTGACAATGCTGGTGCCAACTTCATGCAAATTATGTCAGTTACAATAGCTTTGGCAAGAATAATTCCAGTGTGTCTATTCGCAAATGTTATTAAAACAGAGGTAAGATTTGTAATAATATTCTTGGAATAAATGGAATCCATTCTATTTCTAAGTTTGATATTATAGTTATGATGGAAACACAGAACTCTATTGTAAAAGTGGGCTTCATTGACTTTCCCTGACCTGGCCAAACAAAAACTTTTCCTCAAAATAAAAATTATCTTCACCATATATTTGTGCCTTATTCTAACAACTATCATTTATTTTACATATTTAAGATTACAACCAGTGAAAAACTGAATATTACAATTTTGAAACATGAAATAAAATATTTGAGAAAGTAAAGATGCGAACGGTTTTATTTTTACTTCCATATTATACTGATTTATTAAATTTCTCACATTCCCTGACTTTCTTAGAAATTTTTCCTGTCAAGTTTCATGCCCTGACTTTCCATGATAGTAAGAACCTCGATAATAGGTCCATGTTTGATTTTATTTGTAACGTTTAATTTTATTAAATTTACAAGATTGCTAGTAGGTGGCGCCCTCTAGGGCATTCATGTCTACTGTTTCATGAGAGCTGATGCCTTTTATCCAGTAGAGGGCGCTGCATACTGTCAGTAAAATGGCGCCTACTTGGGCTTTGTATTTTCAACCAAATCCATGTATTCAGGACATTTTATTGGTGCATGGGCTCAAATCTAATTTAATCTATGCCTTTCCAAATTTTTTATGAGCTCATCTTCGTACAACCCACTTCTTTCAAAGTGGGACTTTCCCTTTAATTAACCCTAATGCAATTTCAAAATGCTGTGAATTATATACCCAAATCTTACAAAAGTTCATTAACCATAAGACCTTCACTTGCACAAACAAACAAACAAACTTTCTAATTAAAAAATAAATTAAATAATTTTAGGTGAAGAAAATGCAACAGTCCCTTTTCATGGTCCCAACCCTACGAATGTCAACAACAAGTGTTGAAGAAGTAAAACTGAATTATTCGTATTTTAAACACAGTGTACATTGCCCTACAAGACAATGATCCTAATTTCATTTATGTTATTATTTGCAGTTTCATCTGTTCCTGAAATGTGCAGTAGCTTCAAAACCAAATTTCACTGGTTGCGATTTTCTCCAAATTGACAGACTTCTTCTAAAAGAAGTAAATCCTATACTAATAACTACAGATAATAGGCCTACTACTCTAGTCGGTCAATCTATATTTAATATTTTTGAATTATTCTCAAATTTCCAGGTAGCGCAGATAATTATTACATATGCCCTGACACTGATTCAATTTGGTGAAGATCTGGAAGATACCAGCAGCAGTATCAAGTGTCCAGATTTCAACTAAAATTTTCTCTGAAATTCAATGTATTGCTAAAATTCATGCAAAACTAGTCCTATGTGTATCGATTTCCAATATGCTTATAGTTTATCCCATTTCCCCTTACACCAGTAGTACAGAGGAGCTATCATTGATGGCCGAAATTAAGGGGCAAAAATCACTTTGCTGTATTTTAAAGGAAATTTCAGTTTATTTTAAATGTTGCTTTAATTAAGATGTCTAAGTAAAATAAATAGTAAGAGTTCTTCCTTTCAGAAATTGCTGCCAATATATCATTAACTATAATTAGAAGGAAAGTAAAGCAAAATGGATCAAAATTTTCTACAATTATTAACAGATGGCGCTAAAATTTCTGAGATTTTAAGATTGAGGTAGTCCCCTAGGTCAGGTAATATGACGCGGCCCATTTTTAGGCCTACATAAAAAGTGTGGTTTATCTTTAGTGGTAAGTTTAAACCAAAGATTAATATTTTACTAATTAACACTATTTTACTTTTAAATAATTTTTAAAATATCAGCAATTTTAAAAGGCAGGAACTCTTCAAAAATCTTATTATTTTTGTAAAGTATGAAATAACATATTCCAATATTGCTATCAACATTTGGGAAATCAATAGCATAACCACATTTACAAAATATTTGTCTTAATATTAATTTTATGAAAGTAACATAAATACAATTATTGCATGCATGTATTCTGAAGTTTTATTGCATACATTATGGTCCATTTATTGCCTATTTGATAGTATGCATTAGTGTCCATAGCGCTTATTATACTTATAGGCCTATTTGGGCATTTCACTACCGTTTTACTGCTGGTTTTTATTGTTAGTAAACAACTATTAGCATAGCTACAGCTATTAACCAGCTAGTAAGCCTAGGCATAGCGAATTTTCTGCTGAATATTGCTTTTGATAGAACATATATGGAACAAGAAATTGTATCCTGTCAAATAGTATTTCACATAAATGTAAAATTGAACTCACTATACATGAGGTTTATTTCTATATTATGGGATGTTAGTTCCATGTAATTATATATGGAATGCATTCAAAAACTATCTCAAGCCTCTAGCCCTCAGCCGCAATTCACCAAAATGCTTCACAAATCTAAATTTGTTTTCATTTTGCATATTTACTATAATTAAGACAAAATTACAATGAATCCTATATTAGAGCCATCAGATGAAGTGGCGAAGGCTGATGGCTAACGGCTTGAAATCAACTCTTCCATGTTTTACATTTTTCAAAACTCGCCTCGTCCTTTCTAAAAGCGTAAAACAATGCTTTGTTGCAACTCACTAATAGAAAGCTATGAATAGACCACCCTGTTCAGCAAAAGAGTGAACTGAAAAGTAAAAAAATTGGCATTGTCCTCATAATAAATTAGTTATCCTACATGGTGGCTACACAGGGGGTCATCCATATACTGTAGACGTGTAAACCAATCAAAATCCAATCCCCTTCTGATTAGTCCATTTAAATTCTCCAGTTCACTATTTTGAAGGGGATTGTCCTCATATTACTTAACAGCGAAGGGAACAGGATATGACTCATTTTGTTTCGGTGGGCACTGGGCAATAGGCTTCGAGTAAATAGCAAGTGCTGGCACCTGGTGAGAGAATTTTCCCACGTGGTTTTTAAGAATTTCCGAATTTTATAATTTCATTTCAATAGAAATTGCACCACTTTCCAGCAAAATTTGACACTGTTTTGGGATTTTAACATGTTATGGTACCTCTCCCTAGTGAGGGGTCGAAGCCCATACCTTTACTTGCATTAATGTTTTAAAATTGATTAACACTCCTGTTCAAGTAAAGTTATACGAAATACGAGATCTCACACGAGACTTCGACACGAACACAAATTACCAGCCCATAACTCAGGAACTAAATAGCCCTACTGTAACCCACCATATCAAATATTACGAGAAAAACAATCAAAAATGCATGCATTCTTCACGGCTTGTAATAAATTGACCATAAAAGGACAAAAATGTTCACATCAAAACCATTTCAGCAAAACTCACTAAAATGGCCTCGAGTAATCGCAACGCATGGCAAATCGCAAGATCCAATGTTGGTTCCACAGATGATTCCTTATCTGACAAGAAACGAGGTTCCATCCACGACGAAATTTACCTGGCCCTGGGGTACCTTAAAACATTCATGCGGATCTTCGGACATTACACCATAGACGAAACCCATTCCGCCAACTCCATGTCCAGTGTCATTGATGGGCTCCAATTCAGTTGGACCTCCTATTGGATGCTAGTGACCATATCTTCGCTGGGTGGCGTAACTACAGCTCTACTGTCCGTTCTTCTGGACTACACATTGTTGATTCCGAATCTCCTGGAGAGTGTGGTCATTACCACCTACTGCACTTGTGCTTGTATAAGTTCCTACATCAATGTCATTTCCTGTGTCCTTCACGGCAGCCACTGGCCCTCGTATTTCAAGCGGTGGCAGGAGGTTGACCACATCTTGGACATCACGCTGGACACGGAGCTGCGTTGGTTTGTCCGAAAAGTGGCCGTAGTGGTCACTATGATATGCATTTCAGTAGTGGCTGGGGCAACACTGACCATCAGCTCCAAGTACGTCTACAAGGACGAGGATTTTACCCAAGAGACTTTCCCTTTGGGCGCCATTTGTTTTCAAGGATACCTCAATGGCTGTCAGATCGTACCAGAAGTGGTTTTCGTCTACCTGTGCAAAGCTGTTTCCATTCGTTTTCAAAGACTTTCCAGAGATATCCAAACCGTCTTCAAGCACAGTGCCAATTCGGCACATGGACCTTTGGATCTGACCAATGAACTGAACAGATTTCGAATAATCTACCAGAAGCTGCTGGACATCATTCAGCACACCAATCTCATTTTTGGACCTGTCCTACTGGTCACTGCAACACAGAATTTGCTCACTCTCTCTGGTGGGACTTACTTTCTGCTTCGGCAAACCGTAAACAATATTGGCATTATCATAATTAAAGCAGCTTTGATAGTTTCGGCCCTTGCAAGAATTATTACCATCTGCCTGTATGCCAATCAACTGAAAATAGATGTAAGTTTCAAACTGGTTCAACACAAGGCTCAACAGAAAATCCCTGTCCAAAACTTTTTTTTAAAAAAAGTACATCTAATATTGAAAATAGTTCTCTCTACCCCAAAAATTGTATCTTTGGCTTAAAATTGTTATGAGGCTCGTGAGAAATCCTTATCGTATTGGCCGGAAACCTTGAAACTAGATGAATAAGAGCTGTAATGAAATTTATGCTCATAATTTATAATATCTAGGTGGATATCATTACAAAGAATTTATGTCAAGCCCCAATTATCAACATGACAAAGGACAGTACGGAAGAAGTAAGTTTACCACTATAGTTAAGGTCCTTGTAAGATATTTAAAGGGAAAGTCCCACTTTGTAACAAGTGATATTTAAGTTGTACACACTTACCAGATATGAAGTGTGGCAAATGGAATATTTTTTTGATTAATTTTAAACGGTTTTATATAATCCATATGGATTAGGCCTACTTTGAAATTTTTCATATCTATTCTATTGCTATCAATAATTTGACAGAAAATAAACAAAGATTTTTGGAGTTTTTGACAATAAAAATGGTAAAAAGTAAGGCCTAATAATGTTAAACTCATTTATTTCAGTTGAAACTATTTCTGAAAACCATCAAGATTGCCAAGCCAGAAATCCATGCAATGGACTTCGTAACATTGGACAAGGGTTATTTAAATCAGGTTATGTAGAAGTTCAATATACAAGTGCATTTTGGAAAATGTGACTTTTGTTTAGGTTATAACTTCAGTGTATTTTCAGGTGGCCAGTATTAGCGTAACATACACATTTACTTTGCTGCAGTTTGACCAAGACTACGAGGAGGGCAGTAACACCAACGATTGCCAGGCAGAAGAACCGGTCACTTACAAATCGCATGGGATTTAGATAGCTCAAACTACCTTTAATGCAGTTAAATTACGTAATTTTAATTATTTACTTCAAACTACCTCAAGAGCTCGAAACATACGTAAAAACTAGATGATAGCAAGCACATCTTCATAGTTAAAATTGAAAGTCTCACCTCATAACAATAGTTATTTAAATTCTAAGTATTAAAACCAAAATAAATGTTAATAAAAAATGATATTGGAAATTAAATTAGGCCTACCAGTAATAAGAAATCTCAATTCATATGTAAAACATGGGCAGTGCCATATTGCCTGGTCCCAGTATAATTCATGAATCCTACAATTTCAGAAATTTTAATGCCATCTGTTAGTAATGGAAAAAAGGTTCACTATTGGAATCATTACATTTTGGCTTCACTTTCCTTCTATGCAATAATGCAATACAAAAAAAATAGAATATTTGCAAAAATTACAATGATTTTCAGTAGCATTAAGTGATTCAATGTCTGATAACCTTAATGTGTAATTAATTAATGATAATAAAACATTCTGGACAGGAAACTTTTTCTAGATTTAGGCCTACACATGCATATTGAAATCAATTCATGGATGTCAACTTTAGTTAAAGCCTTTGATTAGGTTTATTTGCGTTAATAAAAAATATTATTCACAAAGTTCTTGCCTAGTGAAATTATTAATATTTTGTAGCCGTTTCTGTATAAATTCCATGAATCCGTCACTTAAAATTTCAGGGATAGAACCATAATTTCTATGAAAATAATGAGGGCATTTTAAGGAAAAAGTACCAACAGCTGTGACCTTCTTCAAGATGTTATTCTATGATATTAACTTAGGGTTAATTGTACCAACAACAGTTACGTCTTAACCTTGGGTTATTTTGATCATATGTGACCGATTTGGGCCAATGAAAATTCAGTTAAGTAGAGAAAACCTAAGATTAACAGTGGGTTAAAGTTAACCCCTGTTGGTACAATTGGCCCTAAAATAAGGTTAAAGATAAAATGTGGGCCATTTTTAAACATATGAATCTTAAGAAAAAGGAAATCTGACATTATTCTTATTTTAAAAAAGTGTTCATGATGTCATTCTAGACGCTATCTTTTAAATACTTCGTCTATTACTTTATGGATTTGTATCATTGTGGATGTCTAAGATAATCTTAACAAATTAACATATTCTGGAAAAAATGATTATAGAAGAGAAAGCTATTGGAGACCATGCAATATTACATGTCATACTTATAAATGATAATATGTAGTTGGAGTTGACGTGACATCAGCGCGCTGCTGATTGGTCAACATTATACTAAAACAATCTTAAAGGTCTGAATAATTTTAAGAATTCAGCAGGTGTCAACTATAGGCTCCTACAGCAGTTTTCTTTTTGACTGCAGAAATCCAGACACTTCCAAGTACACATCCATTAATCTGTCATTGAAGTTTCATAGAATGAACCCTATTTTTTCCAGGAAATATGAATTTACAGAAAGATGGACATCAACAGCTGTAACTACATATCTCAAATAACATTATATAGATTGACTTATATTTTTCAAAATCAGTTAACCCAGATTTTTTTCATGGGTACGATTAAATTTTTAAAGCTGTTGTACTTAATAAATTATTGAAATAGATAAAAACTTAGGCTTATTCAATTCACTGTCACTTAACTAAAATTTATGTACTTTGTATAGTAAGTTCAAAATCAGGATGAACTAGAGAATTTTAAAGGACCAAATAAGAAAGAGCATGATTTCGATTGGTTATACTAACTTACTAGTATATCTGTTGAGGCTATACACTGACCAGTAAATTAATGAACCAGAAAAAATCCTGCCACCTGATGGAAAAGCTATAGCAGGTATTTCTGTTTTGAATTTCACCCAATAGGTTTGTGCATGGCCACCCCAGAAAGTAAATTTTTAATTTCCCTGAAATTTATAGATTTTTTAAAAAATTTCCCTGACTTTCCAACCTAATTGGCTTAGGGCCAATTGTACCAATTACAGTTAAGTCTTAACCCTGGGTTATTTTGATCATGTGACCGATTTGGACCAATGAGAATTCAGGAAAGTAGAGAAAATCTAAGTTTAACAGTGGGTTAAAATTAACCCTTGCTGGTACAACTTACCCTTACAGAAAGTTCTTAACTGGGGCAACCCTATTGTATAACAGCATATTGCGCCACCTGGAGGGAATTACATTTCAACCCAATTTATTCGTAAAGCTGACACCAGGGGATTGCTTGAAAGGGGGTAAAGAAATTCAGAACTGCAAAAGTGCTAGTGATATAAAACTGCAGTTTTGTCCACTTTTATGCAGTTTGTTCTTTTAAATGTAAACATCAGAAATTCAGCAGCATTCCTGTACAACTTTCATTGCTGGGTCATTCATAAATTACTTCAAAACAAAGAATGGATAGGCCTACATCATATCATGTAGGAACAAGTCCATAAGCAAAGCGCAAGGAATCAAAGAGTTGAATAATTGAATAATGATGCAAAATTTTAATAGCAATTTAATGCTACAAATTAGTAAACAAAAAATGGTGCGTGTTCAATATTACCGAAAGCTGCCATTAATATGCCATTATAAGACTAGTAAAAAAAAATATAAAATTATTAAATCAACATTCGTATGAAAACATGTCCATGCCTATCATATATTGTCCATCATCATTCCTTATTAAACAATCACCAGAGAAACATGTCATGCATCAAAGTTGCATGAAGCCAGTTGAAATACAAGTCAGCGAAAGCCTTTTGGAACACGCAAACCCTGTCCTAATTAAATATCAAAGAAGAATGATATCCTAATTAGGGAAAATTGGAGGAAAACAATAATAATTGAGCCATGAAGAACCAATAGTAGGCAACAATGGACAATTATCCTCCTTAGAAAAGCTCAAGAATACATATTCTCAACACACACTACCCATTCCTTGACCAGTCGAAAGATTCCATTCCAAGAATAAGACAAAAATGGAGCCATGGACAACCGCCTATCCCATCAGACATGTGGAAAAACTACCAGACACTGCCAAAATGTCCTGGGACATTGAGGACGTGAAAAACAGTGCAAGAGGCAATGGTCATCCAAGCAGAATTTACGACGAGGCCTACTTGGGCCTCGGGATCATGAAGAAAATCTTGCGACTTATGGGTTTCTTCCCAATCCAAGAAACAGCCGAAGAAGAAAAGGGCAGAAATGTCATTGACGGGTTAAGATTCCGCTGGAATTCCTGCTGGTTGGCCAGTACCGTAGTCGCCCTTTGGGCCATCGTGATATGCATGTACTTCAGCCGTTTCCACTTCACCAACTACATAGCGGACCCGTCGGAGCGATCATCGGTCAGCAGTTACCTGATGGTCATGTGCATCAGCGCCGCCATCAACTTGTTCTCCAGTCTAGGCCAGGCGGACAATTGGCCACTCTACTACCGCAGATGGCAGATCATCGACCGGTTGCTGGACATTCCGGATGACCGGGAGCTTCGGGTCTTCGTCCGACGCGTGCTGGTCGGTCTGGTTTTGGTCATGATCTTCTCCTTGTCCACATCAGCGGGTATGGTGTTCATCCGACACTATCTGGACGAACCTGCCGGACCGGGTTTCCCAATCTTCACTGTACTTTTCATGACAAACGTGATCACGTGTCACATATTACCAGAGGCTTTCTTCACCTGCATCTGTGGCACCATTGAGGTTCGTCTGAACCGTCTGTCTGAGGAACTCAGTCATCTCTTGGCCATCATGCCGCATGGCAATTCCACTGTTGAGGCCACTGAAGAACTGGAAAGACTTCGAATTGCATACCAACTGATGGTGGACAGTATCAGGCACATTAATCACATCATGGCCTCCATCTTTATCGTCACTTTGCTCATCAATACCTATAGTCTTACTCTCTCCGCTTACTTTTACATCAAGCAGGTTTCGGCCAGCTACAATGTCAAAATCCTGAAGGGCTACTTGGGTATCATATCTCTTGCAAGATTGGTGCCAGTGTGCTTTTATGCCACAAGAATCCGTAACACGGTTTGTCTCAAGAAATTTTTATTATTACTGCCCTCACTGTTTATACCAATGCAAGTAGTTTGGATAAGTAGTAGTTCTTTCACATGTTTCTTAGATGTACTTAGATGAGCAGTCCATTATAATTTTTTGAACAAGTTGAGCTTACAAACGTGAAATTGAACAGTTTCCATATGGTATGGTTCCATACCATACCATATCAGTGTCATGCATGATTGACACTGTCAAGGAATCCATTTTGTTTTGCATTTCTGGATGCCATGTCCAGTTGTGACAATTTATGGGTGACCCCGCAATCCCTCCTCAGAGCTCGGACATTCTTTATGAACGTGCCTTAAGATTTTTCTTATTCAATTTTCATTTATTATGAATACTTCCAGGTAATGAGCATTTCGAAGATCCTATACAAGGCTGAAACACTGAATCTGTCAGACAACAGCTTTCAAGAAGTAAGTCCAAGAATACAAGAGTTTCTCAAAGTACAGGGTTGCCGTAGCAAAATCTCTTAAAACATTTTTGCCTGAATTTTACTGATAACTTTTCTCAATTTCCTGACTTTGATCCGAGGTCAGTGGCAACCTTCTAATCATTGTTATAAACTATCCTTTTATCCCTTTCAGGCCGTTTTCTTTATGGAAAGTGCCAAGATTACAGAACCCTCTTACACGGCAGCAGAATTTTTCAGTGTTGATAAGGGACTTCTAAACACGGTAAGTATAGAAACTACCCCTATTATATCACTGCTATTAAACATTATTAGGTATCAATTCAATAAATTAATACCAACAGGTTCTTGGTGTGGTTCTCACATACACCATCACCATGCTACAGTTTGATGACCAACAGTCCAGCGAACTGCTGCTCGGTGACAGGTGTTCAAACATGACTAATATTACCGATATTTCATCAACAATGATTTCTCTATTATAAAACCTAATATGTACTATCAGTGTATACCAGAGTATTCAATGTAATAATTATGTATACCACATTTATGTGAGTGCATTATAATAACACACAGTGTAAGCAATGATTAAATAAAATCTGAATGTTGAAACATGCAGTTAAAAACTTGACAAAATTAGGAACTGTCGTGAGAATTATTTCAGTCGTGTTAAATTTGCAAATATTATATATATAAGCATACTAACATAGTATACATTCCTAATGCTTCAGCATATTCTTTAAATTCAGAGTCTGGTTACAACTGACAAGCTCCAAAAACATTAACAAATGCAGTTTCCTCCCCTTAAATACGGGATATTTATGGAAACTGAAGAAATTCAACAAGTTATAGAGATTTATAGAGAAAATAACAGAAATTATTGTGGAAAATTGTACAGACAGCAAGAAGAAAGGTAAGAAAATTAAGTTGTAGATGGTTCGTCACAATTCAGAAAAAGTTCTTAGAAGCATTTTCAAACTTCAAAGAGTTTTACAATGATACTAAGGTTGCGAAATTTCATAAAATTATTTACAAAATACTTTAAAATGAAATTCAAATTGGAAAAACGATAGTTGTGTGTATATATTTAGTAGGCTATTAGAGGTTGCGATAATAAAAAATACAAACCCTGTGAACCATTGGCAGTATAGATCAGCCACTAATAAATATAGCAAACTGCCAATCAAATACTAAATACTCTTCTGCTAATGAGACATCATGTTTTTTGGTTTTAAGCCAACGGAATCTCAATAACATTTCATGCATTCAAGGTATTTGTAATTTTAAAATTAAAAGAAAACAAAAATAAGCCATAAATAATTGAATTATTAAGGAAACAAACTTTTCATAAAATTTTAATTTACAAGTGAAATCACAAATCATGTTACAGGTCGAGTCCATTTTGTACAAACAAACAATAAATGTGACTAATTGCATATGTATAGACATGGTGTCTTATTTTTGACTTTTTAATGACCTATTTGAATAGATTTATTTGATAAATTTGCCTACAATGCAGTACTTCAGTTGTACTTAAATGTAGGTGTTAAAATAAACTTTGAAAAATTATCAATTTTCATAAGAATTTGACCAATTTAACCTTCTTGGGTCAATTTAAGTGTCATATCGTAAAAATCCGAATGTTCACATTGAAATCAGACAAAATCTATGTCACAGATAAAAATAGCATGACATTCTAGACACCATGATTTAGGAAAATTTGCATTCTAAACGTGCAGAAATTGACTAATTGCAATATTTTCCTTTAGATTGAGCAGAATGTCGTGGTATACGTGCATGTTATTGCATGTGAACCCGTTTGACATCATTGCATGTCCTTCGTCCAAAAACCACAAATTTACTTTCTGAATTGCAACAAAACGACGAAATAGGTAGCCACAGTACCCACAGTCTGTATGTGGGAAGGAAAAAGAAAAGAGAAAAAGAGATAGAAAAGAGAAATGTAAAGAATTAGGAGAGATACATAAGGATTTAGTAATCACGCAATAACTGACCCTAATGCAGAAACTGATTTCCTACGCTTAGTATAAATTAGTATTAATTGTAACTGATGAGAAATGGTACTTACGGCAGTAAACATCCTTCGATCAATATCGAAAAATCCACTGGCATGAAAACGTGGCTCATCTTCCCCAGAAGTTAAGGCAAATAATTGGGCTTGATACTTGGACTCTCGGCTCTTATCCTTGTAAGAAGTTTTTGGCAAAAGCTGTAAAGTATCCACAGCCTAAAAAGAGAAAAGAAATTCGTTAAAATTAAAAACATTATTGTGGAAAGTTATGTTATCAGTATGAATTCCCATTTTCAAGATAACTCCTGCAGGGCCCTAGAGTCCAAAAACACCCAGCAGGGACCCCCAGCAGGCTTTACCCATAAATTAAATTTCCTGAATTTCCAGGTTATTTTACAAACTTTCTTGACTTTTTCAAGAAAAATGCCATCCATTTGTATAACTTCTTATTTGGGACGATAAACATACAAATTTACTACAACAAATTAGGGCAGGAGTTTGGCTAATGATAAATTTTCCCTGACTTTTATAAAATGTGAAGTTCCCCTGACTGCACCCAACATCCCTGACAATATTCCAGATTTTCCAGCAGCTAACTGAGGAAAAACCCTATCAAGACACACTAAAAATAGCACATAACAAAAAATATAAGTACGGTGTGTGTAACGCTAGCTCCCAAAAGTGTAATGGCCAGAATCTTGAGAATGGCAGTAAGAATGGCCAGCATCTCCAGAGGCACGCTCCATCTGGTCAGATCCCACATTTGAATGAGTCGGTACATGCAAGTACAAATCATGCCAGAATCCAGCAAGAATCCAGTCAGAATCATAGGCGAGAACAAGTTGCTGATTTCCTGGGTCAAATCGGCCAGCATGTGATAACTTCTCCTCTGACCTTCCAATTCCACCGAAATGTCCCTCTCTCCAATAGCACTGATAGGTCCAACAGCCGTCCCAGGCCGGACTCTGGTAGTGCCCAAGACCCGCTGAATGGCAAGTCCCAAAACGGCAAAGCGGCTCTGCGCAGCCCGGCAGAAGAAAAAATAGCAAAATTGGGGGGCCAAAACAGCACAATTGAGCCAGACCAGTAGGGCGCACACGATGGTCAACAGCAGGGCAGTGAAGAGGTTAGTGACAGATCTTTGGGCAAAAACCAGAATAATGCTGGTGCCAATGAACAAGAATTTCAAGAATAAAAAAATGTACAGCATTTTCCGGCCCCACTTCTTGAGGGCCAGGTCAGATTCCACGCCCAATTGCTTGTCCAAAACTCGCCACTTGTACTTCAATTCCGTATTCAGGTGCCCCTTGCCAATATTCATGATCATGTGGACGAATGCGCAGCCGCAGATGGCCCAAAAGGCCATGACAGTGGTGTACTCTCCGGCCACGGCCGAAGGGTCAAACAATTCGGCCACAAAAACTACAGCAAATGCTCCCAGAACCAGCAGCATATTGAGAAATGTTGAGAACCACAGGCCTGGACGATTACAGCAACATTTGGTAAATTTGCCTCTGGAATCTATGGGGTGAATCCCGTAAACTTTGAGCAAAGTGGCCAGTGGCCGGTAGGCCATAAGTACCGAACTGTAAGACGAAGAACCTGCGGGATATGCTGGAGAAGACATTGCTTTTTTCACATCTGCTCTTGCTGTACGAAACTTATATGTAATAATAAAGTGCTAGGCCTACATCTAAATCCCCAATTTATCAAGAAATATCCCATGTGGCAAGTACATGTATTTTCCCACCATCTATCATAATTGATTGCAAAAGATGATCCAATTGATCCATCACGAAAAGTGATCTGTTCGTGAAATTTTCGTGAAATCCAGTCACGAAGGATTGTATCGATTGCTGAAATATTGGCCACAGCAAGTAATTGAGTGAGTTTTATATTGGAGGAATACACCTGTAGTAACCAAATATACCAGAGCTTATCTCAATTGCACTCTTATAAAAATCGACCAAATTCATTATTAATAAAATGCAAAAATGCATTTATTGAGAGATACGAGATAATAAGCTGCACTTGGAACTACTTAAATTGTCAGTTTAGCACAAAAAATGCTGACACAAAATCGAAAACAAACAAGGTTTCCATGGGACAAAAGCTTAAGCCGGGTTCTGTTCCTTACTAACCTGAATTAATTAGAATAATAAGTATCTAATTTGCACAAAAATACAACAATCATTAATTAATCTACTAAATCCAAGGTTGCATTTTTTTTATCATAGCTCCATTATATCTCAATTGAAATATTATCTTATTTAAAATAATAATATTAGTGGAAAATCGTATTTATAATTAGTACCATTTTGTTATTACAGCTACTGAAACGAATGATATTCAACAAGTTTTACATGTTATTGATACACTTCATTCCACAAAAGAGTGGACTGGACATTGAACATGAGCTGTGGTTATGAACCTGTGACCATACACGGGTTATTCTTGCAAAATGGTCAAATTTGTTGTCCTGGTTCAATATAATTATAAAATTAAATAAGACCTTCTTAATAAAAAGTTTTACTTCTCCAGAATTTCATAAGCATCAATGACAATACCTGAAATGTCATTCCCTCACCATGTCCCAGATGGAATTATGCAAATTCTCCTCTTTATACTAAAAATTTAGTCATTAAATTATGGAAAAAAAATGGCTAGAATCAATTAACCATCTCCAAATAGGTTCACCCTAATAATGTTTCAGCTTTGTACAGATAGTGTTTCATGCACTTAGAATTTGTAGTAAGTTGTCCCTAAACAAATGAATCATTCCCTCACCATACTAATTTTGCTACCAGATGGGGCAGGTTTACAGATCCTCAGCTTCCTAAAGGTTGTAATATCCCAGAATGCAATGCCATAAACAGTTCTCAATTTCATTTTTATGCCACGTGGTATTTATTTGCATATTTACCACATGGACACTGCTTTAAAGGGACAGTCTCACTTTGAAACAAGTTATTTTTAAACAGTACACAATTACTAGATATTAATTTCTGTGCCAA
>JAQIXP010001887.1:0-16717 GCA_034700285.1 Proteroiulus fuscus | reverse complement strand
GGTAGAGCAAAATCAAGCAGTGTGACCGCCTATTCTTTTTCTGATCGGTTACATTATCTGGATATGTTTATTTTGTTGGTCGCTAGATGGCAGTAGCAAAACCAAATCTACCGGATTGTTGAAACTGCAGCATACGTTTGCAGGTCAATTTCCTATCCAGTTGTTTTATAATCTCTGCATACACTGGGGCTTCCATTGGCTCTCTGGGGCAAATAGCAAACTGTTGGTTAGGATTCGTTTGCTGCTCGAGATCCTAACTTATTGCCTGTAGGTTTGGGTTTTAAAAGTATAGACAAATCCTAACCTAAAGTTTGCCTTATCTGTCGAGAGCCATTGGAAGCCCCCCATGAAAGACAACTGCAATCGATGAAAATAAAAGTGACGCTAGGTGGCGGGCCCAGGGCCAAAAATTATTGGAACGACTATAAATGGATCGGCCAAATTAATGAATTCAAGCGGGGTCGTCCACATATTACATAGCACTGAATGGGGAGGAGTTAACTGATTTGTTGTTTACAATAATTGCCAATATACCAGGTATATTTAAAATTTGTCAGAATTTTTTTAAATTGTGTTTTAGTGAATTTAAAAATTCATAGAGTTACTGAAGTCAAGTTGATGTGATTATATACAGAATTTGGAGAGGGGGACAATTAAAACAACGGTGTTTGGAATGTATTGGTTCTAGCCAAATTTCTCTGCATTTTTTAGTATATTAACATATATACAGGGTAGGCCCTATACCGGTATAAGGTTTAGAATGTATAATGGTGAGTTTCGTTGATTTCTGGGTAATGGACCTTAATGTTTATTGTTAAAAAAACCACATTAGATCAGCTGACCAATAAACCAAACACATAAAAGGAGGTCGCTGTAGTAAAGATTTTTACTCTTTTATTTTTTTTTTCTCTGTATATTTTATTTCTTCACAATTAGGTCCCATGTATGCCCATGTGGCAATATAAATGCTCTCTTTTTTAAGAATGTATGCATGCCCTTTACATACAAACACAAGGTTTGCTTTGTGTGCAATGGAGGAATAGGGGGAATGGACCATTATCTTATATGTGTTATAAAGCAACTGAATTTTGTTTAGAATATCCTTACAACAACGAGCACTTTGTGTTGGTCAAGCCGAGTGGACGCTGGCTATTTTATGTACATTTTTACGAAGCAGCAAATCCGGACTTTATGGAGCGTGTTCTATCCCTTAACAGCTCCCTCTATCCTCTAATGTATGTAGTACACCGCACATTATTACCATACCGTAATTTTGTTTTTTACGAGGGTATCTGAAACACGGAATATGGTCCTTTATCGCTCTAATTTGACCATCACATGAATTTAAAGGTTAGGACACTCATTATGGTCACAATCACACGATCCATAGTAAATAATTGTCTGAGTCTAGAATATGGCTTATGAAAGTATTAACAGCCCATTGCATTGGTATACTTGTAGGCCTATCAGCTGTGCATTAATATATCTTTTAAGCTGGTCTTTTGCAAACAATCATGTATACATTAATGCATTTCCCACCATTTTTTTTATCATTTTAAAGCAGTGGTGAAGCTAGACCGAAAAAGGTCTATTCAAAACCCATGTGACGTCACGGTTGCAGTAAACTAGCAATTCAGTGTGATGTCACAGGAACCTTTGTCTGCATGTGGACCATAAAAGGCTGAACTAAAAGTGCTAAATTTACATGACAGTTTAACTTTAAGAGAGAAGGGTGCCAAAATAATTTTAAGCAAATAGGCCCCTATTTTCATAAAATTTATGAAACTGAATATCAAACGGTACTTCAAAGTTGAGGGGGGGGGGGGGGGAGCAGAGATAACAACCAAATAATATATTTTTTTTATCCTTCCCCCCTAAAAAAAAATGTTCGGGGCCATGGATTACTATTTCCAATTTTGGAGGCAGAGATAAATACTCATTTCCAAAATGTTTCTGGGGGGCAGCTGCCCCACTGTCCCCTACATTATAAGCATTATAATAGGGGCAAGTCAGGACTCAGGCAATGCCAGGCCTACCTCCCCCCCCCCGCCTCCCCAACAATGCTACTGATATAATGATAGGCCCTATGTGATGAATTCACTATCCAAAAAATAAATAAACAGGCCTACGTACATGATTGTATTCTAGCAAGGTTCAGTTAAATTAGATGCAGAAATGTCATAGGGCGTTAGGGGTAGGAGAGGGGTGAGGGGCGGAGATAGCTTATGGGGTAAACAATGTTTGGAATTTATCTACAGATCAGTGCAGGGCTCACAGATGACGTAGCCGTATATTCCCTACATTTTTACTTTATTTTGGCAAATTTTCAGTATTTTGAAAAATTTTAATATATTTTTTTAGATTTCTATATTTGTCCTATTTTGAAAAATATTAGGCCTACTGTATTTTTTTGCTAGCCTAACTCACTTTCTGGGTTATTAGCACGATCACGAAGTAAACATTTACTATTTTGACTGTATACACAAACTTTCTTATAATGCAAGTGCCATATAAATTTTTATATTTAATTTAATTAAAGTTTACCAAATGTTTGATTTTCTGTCATAGAGTAAACCACATCTGTTGTAGGCCCTAGTTCCTGAGATATCGTCACGTGCTCTTTTAATTAAATATTATTAATTAATTAAATATATGTAACAGTAAACCTATATTTTGTAAAAATCACAGGCCTATAATATGCTGACATTTTGGGGGAAAACCCCTTATTTTCTGTATATGAAATTGCAAGTTATAAGACTTGCAATTTCTACCTTTGGTCCTGAAGGAAACGGACATGTGATTCTAACGGCAATTAACTTGTGGGGGTGGATGACCTGAACATATCTGGGTAAAAGTTATTTTTGGGTCTTAAGGTCTTTGACATTGTTTTACTGTAAAAAAAAAATGCAAATTTTTACCTCTGGCAGCACACCAGTACATATCTGGTTTGAAGGGATGCTTTACAACAGGCGCTTGTACAATTTACAAAATTGCTAAGTATTGTTTAATGTAGTTTTTAATGTGTTACATTGTCTAGAATATTTCCACGTACATCCTGAGGATAACAGTGATATCTGACCCAGTATTACTCTTTTTTAAAATATGGATTGTTATACGTACTGTGTAAAAAATATTCTTTGGGAAGTAGGGGAGGGGGGCACCCATAAATGCTAAATGTAGTTTTCTTGATTTCAAGGTCGAAATTCGTGAGCTATAAATAGGCCCAAATTGTATTGTTGAATTTATGTGTATAATGCCAATCCAAGTTTAATTGGAATATTCTGCTTTAAATAAATGGTTCAGATAGTTTTCAAATTGGTGTTAACGACATTTGGCGACGTTTTTAAGTCAGACAGAATCAATTAGCTTCTGTTTGCTATTTCCTTTAAGGCAATCCTCCTCCTATATTACTTGTATTATAATATATAAGTATTTGCCACGTGTTTTTCCTCAGATGTCACAGGAGTGACAAAAAAGGGGTTCCTATTCAGTGCAAACTTAAATTGGATGAATTGACCTTTGGATCAGGATGTACTGCCCTTAAGGTATTTTACATATGGTACAACTTTTACAGGAATATGAACTGAATTTTTAAGCAGATTTTATTGTTTTGTTCACAATTTCCCCAAATTTAGGTGTAAATCTAGGGTTAAATAAGTCCAAAGTTTTTAATGTAAGCTGGGTATATACATATAATACTTGACCGAACCCCATAATTTTGGAATCCTTAGAATATCCTTTTTTAATTTTGTTTAGTTCAACGTACTGTTGTTTGTACTTGTTCTGGTGCACCTGTATACAGCAACACCTCAGAAGTACATTAAAATAATATTTCACACATTAATAACAATTGTCACACCTGTCTATTAATAAATATTCGATATTTATGAATTATAATAAGCACACTCTCACTAGCCCATCTTTGTAAAATTCCATAATTCTTTATTCTGGGTTGGTTAAGCTTTAGTGAGGATTACATTAGGATATTTTCCTGTCTGTAATTGCTTTGGTTTTAGGATTTAACAAATGTATACACATTATCATGTGCGAATCCAGGACAAAGTTTTAGGAGTGGTGATTTTGTGAAACATAGTGATTCAATGGTGGTGTAATGCTAGTCTACTGATGGTGGTGTAATGCTAGTCCAGTACTGCTAGCTTCGAGTAGATGATCCTGTAGATCACCCCCGTGTCCACCCCTTCCCCCCCTTCCTTGGATCGGCCAATTAAGATGCGTTTCTCTATACTTATTTTTCTCGCGGTTAGGATTTATTTGACTAGATTAGGCCTACATTAGGAGTATTTTCTTTCCTTGGTTAGGATTCATTGAATACTGTTTGGACTTGCATTAGGATTTCTTCCTCTCCAGAGATTTGCTTTTCTTATTCATGCAAGCAGTTTACATTAGGAGCATTTTCGTTTCTTAGTTAGAGGGTTGTGCATAAAGTACGTTTGCATAAAAACTCCAATTTTTGGTCCTGCCTTCCCCTCCCCCCCCCCCCTGCCATCTCCCTTGACACGCCTGTGATATGAGATCCCCCTCATTACGTTTGCAAGTTAAAGGGACAATCCCACTTTGTGTCAAATGCATCTTAAAATTAAGATTATTATTAATAAAGAAAGGCAGTCTTATTAATAATTACATTTCAGCTACCATATATAATTCAAAAATCAAGATGTTTCCAAAAAAATGTAAGGCGCCATTTTTATAATAGTTTCTCAACCAAGCGGAATGGCGCTGCGTGCACTGTGGAATAGTTATTGCATTCTCTGTTACGCAAAAACATCAAGTTTATTACTAGAGAGTGCGCATGCGCAATTGTCAAAATGACTTCTAACATGGCTACCATCAACCATCGAGATTTTTGTCCACATTGGCATGTTTCAAAATAAATAACTATTGAATGGTAGGCCTAATTATAAATTGAATTTCAATTTTTAAGCATTTCTTGTTTCCCCCCCCTTTTTCTTGCCAAAAAATGCTTGAAGTAAGGTGGGACTGTCCCTTTAAGACAAAATTCCAAATTCATTTGTGCTATAACGTAATTTATGGACGAACCCTTAGAATTTGTTGAATATTGTTGGGATTTGCATTAGGATTCCTTCCTCTCCTCAGTTTTTTTTTTCTTTTAGAATAATGCAATTGGCCAGTTTACATTAGGAGAAAAACCTTGTCTTGGTTAGAATTTAACAACTGCTCCCCAGTTGTTGTTGTTTTTAGTTGGGATTTTTATGGAGTGAATACATTTTGGATATTTTCCTTACCTGAACTCTGGATTCAGTGAGCCCTATTCTCATGGCTAATTCTTCGCGCATGAAAATATCCGGATAATGCGTTTTGCTGAAACTTCTTTCCAATTCGTTCAATTGTGCCGGAGTGAATCTTGTACGATGGCGCTTCTGCTTGGTTGGTTTGTCACCATCTCCACTGGCGCCACCTGAGGCATCCAACATTCCTCCTTGACCACCACAAGTGCTGGAGGCGCCTCCAACAGAACCCCCACCCGGACCACCCCCATGATCCAAATCACCATTTTTACTGAGATCCGACTTCAGCGCCTCATGGTGGTGATTTCCACTGTGATCGTGGTCCTTAAGCACTGCGGAGTAATACAAAAATAAAATTAGAACCTGTGCACTGGCAAGGTAAACGTTGAACGTTGTTACATGTGACTTGGTTGATTAATGTCAATTTAGTCCATGGAGTGTCTGCTCTATGCATGCTTGAGGCAAGGCCAAGGTAGTTGCATTATATTTTCTACCAAATGTAACTTGAGGAACCTTAATTTTTATCAAAATGTAAATATAGCATTTAGATTTGAAAATTTTTACTATTTTTTGCAAAAAAAGTTGACTATTTTTTTAAAAAAATAGTAGAAAATCTATTTTCTCAAAAGATGTTACTATTTTTACAATTAATCGTATGTTTTTTTAAAAAGGTATACTATTTTTTCAAAAATATGTAAATTTTTGCAAAAAAGTTGACAATTTTTTTAAAAAATAGTAGAAAATCTATTTTCTCAAAAGATGTTACTATTTTTCCAAATTAATTGTATGTTTTTTCAAAAAGGTATATATTCAAAAATGTGTACTATTTTTTCAAAAATATGTACTGTTTTTTCAAAAATGTGTATATTTTTTTTTTCGAAAATGTGTGCTATTTTTTGAAGAAATGGTACTATTTTTTCAAAGTGTACTACAGTGTAGGCCTATTGCTTTAAAGAAGTGTAACCCACTATTGTTTCAAAAAGGGGTACTATTTTTTCAAGAAATCTTAGAATTTTTGTAAAAAAATTTACTATTCTTTCAAGAAATGTTATTTTTGCAAATAAATTTATAATTCTTTCAAGAAATATTAGTATTTTTGCAAAAATAATTTACTATTGTTGCAAACATTTTTATTATTTTTTCAAGAAGTGATATTATTTAAAAATTTAATATTGAATGATAATATGCTATGAGGTCTACAGAAGACGTCACTACTTCTGTCTCATGCTAAAAGTTATTTTATCATATTGAAATAGATACAGTTTTACGATAAGATTTTCATAGACATTCTAATTTATGAAAATATAAAAGAAAATACTTGGAATTTTAAAATTAAAAGAATAATAATTTGATAAACTAGGATTTAATAATTGTAAATATTTTTAAGAAAATGTAAGTAACATGAAGCTTAAACGTTTTAAGTAAACACAAACAATATGCTGTGCCGGTATGCTCTTAATTGCACATTATAGAATATGCCGTGATTACGTGAATTATTAATTTTATAAATATAAATTAATTATAGAGTATAATTTGATTTATTAAATTGGTAAATAAATGCTTAAGTTGCCTGGTGTAATAATACTATTATATCTTTTTATTTTCCAATTGACTTATAAAATTAGCCCTTTATAATAGATACCCTGTAAATAGACATTCTCGTTATTTCTCATCTGTTAATTAATGAATTATTTAGCACTTTTTTATTTGTAACACACGTGACCAATTCAGAATCAACAGTGTACAAACAAATGACTGCTAATCAAATGAATTAGTAATTAATGGGCTGCATGCATGAACACACGCCAGAAAGTATATAGAAAAAATGCGTAGGCCTATATAATTATGCATATTATTTTCAAGTAATAACAATAGAAGAACTTTATTATGCCTAGTTCATTAATAAATTATTATGCATAACAAGTATTTGACATTATTTGCAAGGATGTCAGTATAGGACCTAACACAGGAAAAAATTTTAAAATATGAATTAATCCATTTTCTATTACACAATGTATTATTTCTCATGTAAATAATTATTATTAATTAAAATAAATAAATCAGTATTTATAATTTAAGAGCTGTCAAAATTAAAGCAATTTTCTATAAATGGTCCTTTTGTTTGAGGTCATGCTTGCATGATTATTTGCATCAAGTATTATACTGGAATCTCGAAAGGTCTATATATAGGCCCCCTATATAAATATATATTTTTTTAAATTATTTGTAGAAAATTCATCAATTGATATTTGGAAAATCATGGAACGGCTATGCCCTAAAATTATTTTAAGACCCGGTCCCTGCATGCATACATTAACGAGAAAATTGCGAAGCATTTAGGATAAAGAAATCAACAAATTGCGATAAATTGATCGTATAATTGAATATAATTATAGCCAATCATGTAATTGCATATAATATACAATCAATTAATTGCTATTTTATTGCTTAAAGTGTAAATGCCATGTCATAGAACCTCAATATTGTCCCTTTTAGTATATATAGCCTGTATACGCTCTCATAATATACCTTAATGGATCAGTTTAATAACTGTTACAGACCTAACCATTTTTTTCAGAAAACTTAAAAATTATGTATACTGCATAGTATTTACAGTGCTTAACATTTTTTAGTATTTTTTAAAAAAACTTATGTGCTTAAAAACCAAAGAAAGAAAAAACGTGAACTGTAAATTTATTATATATAGGGTTACCAAATTCCTTTTAGAATTGAAATAAATAATATATAGCATATAGGGCACATATAGCCTATACTGACTTATTTTACATGTTGTTTATGATACATCCATGCAGTATATAGGCCTGTATATATAATTGCATGATTTCATTAATACATGGTTTAAAAATGTTTGAAAAATTAACATATATATAGTACCGGTGAATTAATGTATGGGCCTATATGATATTTATGCATGCACAAAAGCTGTATTATAATTATATATAAAAAACATTCCATGGGACTAGGCAATGTGTAAGAGCTTTTTTGGTAAACTATATCTCACGCTAAAAAAATAATGCATTGCAAATATCACTTGAAATGTATTAGAAATTGTAGTAGAATACTTTACCATGCATGTTTACATTTTACTATGCATCCGAGAATGCATTTTATAAATGCTATTTAATTGCCTTTTTTATTTATCTGAAATTATTTGATAATGCCTTATGGTTTTATGAGCTGCATGAAAATTGCACTTTAAGAAACGCATCAGAGAGTTAATTTGACAGTGCCTTAAAAATGCATTTAAAAATGCATTGTATTAAATTTGCTTGTTGTAGACTGCTCGTATTTTTACATACATTTTCATATTTGTTAGAGAATGTTATTATATTTGCATTCAAGATTACGTCGAAAAATATATTTAAGTGTATTGTATGAAAGCATAATGAAATAATTCAAATAATACATTATAGGCCCTGTACACCTTATTAAATGAATTTCTGAATGAATTATTTTTCAATGGGGAAAAACCTTACATGACATGCATGAAATACATTTTCAATTGAGTACTCGATATATATAGTTAAAAAGTAAAAACAAATTTTATTATATTATTAAATTTTGTAAAAGTGCCCTTAGTTAACTCTCCAAATATTTGTAGCTACCATGCTTTCCATAAATTGCTTCATTACCAGTGATGTGCAATATATAATGACAATCTAAAAATACTCAAAACTGGGGAATGTCAATTTAATTAGCATAAAACTATACAAAATGAATTAAATGATAATAAAAATGTATGTAACTTATGCATGGTGCATAACTTATAACTGGTGCATGGACTTGCATGGTGCAACTTTGATGTTTTCAAAAGAGACAAGACACAGAATAACATGCATTTGCATAAAAATGTATACATTAAGGACAATAATAACAATTGAAATACATTTTTAATGGAATAAGGGCCTTAAATTAAATTGTATAAATACGATGTTAAAAAGGATTAGTTAGATCACATGTCGAGCATTGTAATGTGGTATATTCTGCTATATATTCACCATAAATTCACCATGATTATTTCATGAACATGTTTCAAACAAGTCCATGCATGCTCGTATACATTAATTCAATATTAAAAATTGAGCTTACCTTTTCATATATTTCACACGATGCTCGTGTACACCCCATGTGTTAAATATTAAACTAGGTTTTATCTGATCCTTTCCATCGTGAAATATTTATCCCAATAAATTTGAAAACATATTGCAAATGTCGCGAAGATTTCACACACGCAAACCATTTTATCTGAATAATTTGTAGAAATGAATGTATCCAGTAGGCCTACATATGCCATTGAAGGCTTTCGCTATAATTTTTTTATCAAAAAACAATTTTTACCAAAAAAGATTTTTTTTTTAAATGTATTCATAATATTACTTTGTCGAGTTGCATATGACCCGTCATAAATGTCATGCAACGGCTGTAATTGATGCAACACAGACCCTGTCATAATGCAAACCACAACCAAAAATCCAAGTTGAAATGGCAAAAGATTCAGTTTAAAAATGAATTGTTTTGAAAAAGTAAAAACCTAGTAAATGGGTGTTGGCTTTGTTAATTAGTACGAAGCAAATGCAAAACTCGTTAATTTCAGACGGTAATAATATTTCATCATTAGCCACAAAATGCTTTCATTCGATATATATGTATATGCATGGTTACGACCTATTATATATAGATATACATACAAAATACATCTAAATGTTAAAATCTAAATTCAAACACCTGATGTTATATAGTGTGTATATGTGTTGCTATAGGGTTGTACAAATTTCATTTAGAAGGATGCATTGAATAGGCTGCACTAAAATGGTTAATCCCAAATTCGCAAATTTAATCAGACCCTCAACCTATCAAAAGAGCTAGTGCCTAATGAGTGGGGTTTTTCAGCGTAAAAGCGCAATTAGCACACAGCGAAATGGCAAATACTATAGCAGGAAAGGAGTATAAGGCACGACTCACCTAAGGAAGATGTTGGACTCAATGTGTTGAGCATTTCGGCCGTACTGTTTGCGTGGTGGGCCAAAAACATGAGGGAAGAACCTGAGCAATTGGCCAGGGTCCTCTGGACGAACCTTGACGCGATGCTCGGAAACAGTGTCTCCAGGCTGAGGAAAGGTTGGTTGAGGAACGAAAGGATCTGTCCTTAAAACACACTTTGAGGAATAAGACTGAACGAGGAGCTCGTCGGTTTTTTTTTTGGTCCTTGGGATGGTATGGGAAATAGCCAAAAATGATATACCCGGGTATAGAAATTAGACCTTCGCTGCTTAGCTGCTTGGTTTTGACAAGTGGTGATGGAGCAGAGCTGGTGAAGTTGTGAGGCAAATCACATGGCAATGATGATGATACGATCGGATTGCTTAAAAAGTAGCGAAACGAGAGTTTTGAATGGCACAAAAGGGCGCCACTCTGTATCGAAAATGGCGACCAATCAGAGGGACGCTCTCCCAAGACTCATTTGAATTCATTATGCCGACTCCACATTGGGTATATTCCCTCAGCACAAGTATACACGCATTCTCTCTTAGGAAAGGGCAGCCTGAAAAATCGATTATTTCTCAGAAAAAATACAAGCTAATAGTTATATTTTGTGTAATTTTTTTTTTTTTTTTGAGGGAAATTGTCGAATATGCGCCATTTTGTATTCGATGCTTTCTGGATTTGGAACGGGGAATATGACGTCAGCGTTCATTGTGGGATGCACTCGTTTTCGCGTGAGCGGGACGAGATGTGTCGGTTTACTGAACGCTAATGGGGAATTACTAATGTGATTTTGTTTTGAATTTGTAATTTTTTTCAACTTGAAAATTAATCTAGAACTTTATAATTTTTGGAAGTAAATTACTTTGTCTTTTGGCTCGCATTTTTTACCATTTTAACTTTTTTAACTGAAATTTTAACCAGTACAATGGATATTCTGTTCTCATTTAAAAATATTTTGGATTTGCATTATTATATTTATTTCAAGATATGCTGCAGATTTGCAGAAAGATTCATCCTGACCAAGAAAGTCAGGGAAAAGGTAGATAGTCAGGGAAGGTCAAGAAAAATCCCAAAGTTGCCAAGAAATTCAGGGAAATTTTTTAAGGAAAAATGTTCAGTGGTCACACTGTGTCAAACTTATGGGTTACCACTGGTATGGTAACACCCTAAATAGGTACCATATGCAGCCTACGCCATATTTTGAGGGCGTTTTAAGGTGTGATTTTATGCCGACACATTTCATGTTTGGTCCGATCATCATGAACAACAATAAAGCAATTACATCAACACCATTTTTCTAATTAACTATTATAAACAAAAACAAAAACAAATGAGTTTATTTGTGTTAAATACACACACACACGCTTGATATTTGAGGTAAAATATAACTATATACATTTATTTTCATTATTTAAATATTTATAAAGCTATACACATTACTTAAAGGGACAGTCCCACCTTAACTCAAGCTTTTTTGGCAAGGAAGAGAGGGAAAAATCAAGAAGAGAGTAATAATTGAAATTGAATTAATAATTTAATTACAATTAAAGCAATAATAACAATAATAATTTTGAAACATGCCAATGTGGACATAAAATCTTGATGGTTGATGGTAGCCATGTTAGAAGCTATTTTGTCAATTATTGCGCATGCGCACCCTATAAACTTGAAGGGGGCCTAGATGGTGTACAAGTTTTTGCTTAAAAGGGAATGTGCATAACTATTCCACTGTTATAAAGTGAAACCAACTTGAACCTCCCTTGCACGCAGCGCCACTCTGCCTGGGTGAGGGATTATTATAAAAAATGGCGCCTATCAACTTTTTTTGGAAACGTGATTTCTGAATTACGGCAGGTGAACTTCAATTGTTAATAAGACTGTGCTTATTTATTATCAATAATCATAATTTTAAGAGTCCTTTGTCACAAAATGGGACTGTCCCTTTAATTTTCACACTAATGTTATCCTATGCATTTTATCCAGTTTAATTACAGTAGAAAATTAGATCAGCTGATCATTGAAAGTCAACCAGATATACTATAAAATAAAGACAAAAATGGCATCCAATATTTTTTTTCTGCATGCATTTTTATTTATAGGGCACATACAAATGAATGGCACTCGTGTAGTATATAGATTAATTGAATTAGTCCTAAGTAAATTGTGAAATCCAATAGAATTCATGCATGCATGTAATATATCTTGACATGTGTTTAGGGCTCTTGTAATTGGACACACAATATACTATGTGTGTGTATATTTTGTATTAATTATAGGGAAAGTCCCCATTCATTCAAAAATCGTTTAGGAAGTGTGATATGCACGTGCACTAACCGGAAATTGAAGTATGTTGCCATAGGGATGTCTTATTTCCCGCAAGGGAATATTTCATGCATTAGGCCCTTTGGGAACTATTATTGGTATGTTCAGGGACACGTGCAATAATTGCATTTGTATGGATTTATCGGGTATTATGTAGTGATACTACCAAAAATTCGACTATGTGAATTAATGGTAATCAATACATTTTTTGTCATTTAAATTGTTTTATTCAGACAAGGATAGAATCAACTATCCTTGACACATAGTTACCCAACTAACAAATGATCTTGGACAATGGAAGGGATCCTGACTTACCATGCAGTTGGCTTACCACGAGTCCAAAGTTATCACTACTAAGCATTATTTAGATACTAATTTCAATAAAAAAGTAAAAAATTTAAGCTGTTTGTTTTTCAAACACAGTAGTTGTAAAGATTATTTAAATTAAATTTGAAACAAAAATCATAAATTAAATTATAATAATGAAATCTTTATATTTTTTTATTCTATTTTGTAGGCCTACAAAAAATATGATTTTCAAAGTTGGAAAAAATGCTTTGGGTTATTATTTGAAAAATGCTTGGTCCTGTTAGCAATATCCCAAGAGCATTTTTTTTACAAGGTTTGTTAAAGGGACGGTCCCACTTTGTTACAAATAAATCTTAAAAATTAGGATTATTAATAATAACAAAGGGCAGTCTTATTAATAATAAATTGCAGTTCTCCTACCGTTATTCACAAATCACGATGTTTCCAAAAAGATGATTGGCGTCATTTTTATAATAATTCCCCACTCAGGCAGAATGGCGCTGCGTGCAAAGGAGGGGGGTACAAGTTGGCTTCACTTTATCATTATGGAATAGTTATGCACATTCTCTGTTACTCAAACACTTGTACATCATCAAGTTTATTACTAGAGAAATTGACAAAATGACTTCTAACATGGCTACTATCAACCATCGAGATTTTCGTCCACATTGGCATGTTTGAAAATGAATAACTACTGAATGGTAATTATAATTTAAATTTAAATTTCTATGCTTGTTTGGTTTTTTCCTTTCTTGCAAGAAATGCTTGAGGTATGGTGGGGCTGTCCCTTTAAATATTTTTCTCATGAAAATTAATTGAATGTCTGGAAAGTTAAAAGATCGGAAATGTATTTTTTGTCTACTAATTTTATGGGAGGCCCCTGTGTGCAATATATATATAATATTGGATGCAATATTTCAATATGAGGTAATGTTATGCATTCATAAAGTAACCATGGAATTATAAAGTTTTAATCAAATTCGGATTATTGACTTCCAACTGAGAGACTTTGATACGAGCATCATTTTAATTAAATAAATTATAGGTTATTATTACAAGACCCTTTATATTTATATATATATATCCTAAATATATTCGAGATAATGAAACGGTCATTCCTAATCATTTCTATATTGGTCAGTTGGATGGGCATCACTAAACAAGGTTCATATACTCTGGAAAGTTTGGAAAAATTAAAATAACCAAAAGAAATTCAGGAATAATTTCCCAAAATATATACATTACAAAAGGCTGTTGCCCCCTAGTGGTGGTGTTTTTCCCCTGCATGTGTGGGTCTTGAGAGTAATTTCCTGTCCAGTGTATATTTAATGCAGGTGGTGCTGCAGTTTTTAAGCAGATGATTTTTGTATAGAGAGAGGAGTTGCACAGGATAGTGTGAAGATCATCAAAACAATGTGAAAAATCACTCGTAGCAAGAAAAACCACCTTGATTTTATATTCAAAATGAAGCCCAGCCCTAATGCACATTGTTTATTCCTTCTTTGAAAGGCGCCATTTTTTTTTATTAATTTTTCTCATGTATATATTTTACTCACATAATTCGTTAATTGTAGGCCTATTCCACACGCTGATGTAAACACCCACATATCATGAAGCCACGTTCTATTTACACCAATGGCTATCCATTTATTTAAAATTGCTATTTTGTGTCGTCTTATGAAAAATAATATTTTGAATTGCAAACATGGGGGGGGGGGGGGGGAAGTAATAATTTTTGTTATGGAAACCCCTGTTTGACACATTTAGTTGTCACCATGTAAAGTGGTTTCCAGACTTAAAATTTCTTTTTTAAACGTGCATCAGTGATGTGCATGCATGATGGAGTATAGTAATGGCGTCTTTAACAGTTAGTTAGATATTATTAGTCATATGAAAGCACGAGAGGAAAAATAAAACGTCATCCTTGACGTCATCTGCCTTGATTTGTAGCATTCTTACTAGACATGAGAGTATTTCATACAAGAAAATAATAAATATTTGTGAATACAACTAGGATTCATTATGTTTAGGTGAACAAACCCAATAAGACGTGTTATATGCATAAACTCTGCACCAGGTGGCGCAACTGGCTATTATGGTTTTCTCCAGTGATGACAATAGTGCAATTAAAGGGACAGTCCCACCTTACCTCAAGCATTTTTTGCAAGACAGAAGGGAAAAAACAAGACTAGCGTGGATATTGAAATTTATTTTATTATTACCATTCAAAAGTTATTAATTTTAAAACATGCCAATGTCGACAAAAATATTAATGGTTGATAGTAGCCATGTTAGAAATCATTTTGTCAATTGCACATGCGCACCCTCTAGTAATAAACTTGATGGTGTACAAGTTTTTGAGTAGCCTAACAGAAAATGCACATAACTATTCCATAGCGATAAAGTGAAGCCAACTTGAACATGGGGGATAGTGGTGCCATTCTGCCTGGGTGGAAACTATTATAAAAATGGCGCCTATCATCTTTTCTGGAAACATCTTGTTTTCGGAATTACAGTAGATGAACTGCTATTATTAATAAGAATGCCTTTCTTTATTATTAATAATCTTAATTTTAAGATTTCATTTGTCACAAAGTGGGACTGTCCCTTTAATTTACATTAGGTACTGGTAGCCATAATTGAATATTGTAATCCTGGTGTTTAATGATGGTCATCATTATAAAGAACTATTATATAAATCGCTTTGGTGGTAAACGAAAACCGGGTCTTCATCGAATGTCCTCGTGGCCTAATGGATAAGGCGTCTGACTTCGAATCAGAAGATTGCAGGTTCGAGTCCTGCCGGGGACGTATAGGAGTTATTTTTTTTATTTTGTGTATAAGGTTCTTGGATTTCTAAGATTTTGTTTCCTGATATTAAAAATATTACTAATTCATCCTTTTTTTTACTAATTATTTAAAATGGAAATAATTATAATTAAAGATGCAAATGGCGTCCGCTGCGAGACTCGAACCTGCAATTTTCTGATCTGAAGTCAGATACCTTTTCCATTATACATATCCAAAATTTCATTATCAGCTATTCGTGTATTTAAATTTAACGGTTTGTTGGAATTTTATTAGAAAATATAAGGAGGGTTATGCGTATTTTTCGGTGAAAATTTTGCAAAAAGCTAATAAAAACTGAAACTAGAAAATGTAATATGTTTGTAATCAATACATTCGTTTTATAGATAGCCCTCAAGTTGACCTTCAGACACCGGCTAAAGCGCCATCTGGGAACAACAAAGCAAAACAAAGTTTTATGGGAAACGGTACTTTCCTATACGATTTAGTTTTGCTTTATTGTTTCCAGATGACGCTTTGGCCAGTATCTGAGTGTGAACTTGAGTAATATAGTTGCCTTTGACTTTGCATGCAACGTATAGTGGATGTCCGGTTAACTTTGATCCTAGGATCACACTTGAAGCGACATATTTGAGGATACTAGTTATTCGCTAGGGATACATTTATCTTTTAGTTTTAGAGTATTTTCGGAAATAACCCTTTAAAAAAGAACAAAATCCATTTTGAATGAAAAGTTTAGAATCTTTAAAAATTTAAAAAATAAATTGTGCCATTAGGATTTTTGCAATTTTTTTTATCAAGATCACACCGTAGTGAAAAGTTTTTTCCATAAAAACTTGAATTTATACTAATATATCAGTAAAGAAAAATCCATGAAAAAAAGGCTTTCTTGTTCTAAAATTTACCATAATTGTTTCTGGAAAATTTTTGAATGCAATTGTATGCCTTAGAGGACCTAATGTGGTGCGTGCGTGTGTGTGACGGGGGGCTGGGGGGTTATTTTG
>JAQIXP010001886.1:0-16725 GCA_034700285.1 Proteroiulus fuscus | reverse complement strand
AGTCAGGATCTTGGTCCATTTTTCTCTCCACACTGTATAATCGTTGAAGAGCTTGTTTCTTGCTACGTGGAAAGCTCGAACCATCCTTGCGCCATAACAACCCAGTTTCGAATCTATCACCAACACGTTTTGTATTAGTATCGAAAATTGCCTGTGCTAGCTTGTCTTTATGCGAATAGGGTCGATGATTTGGATGATTGTCCTCTAGAATTCCTGCTATTTGAAAGATTAACTGCATGTTCTTTTGCCTTACTCACCTTGATAATGTAATCCATATTCAGAAGCAATTGTCCTTTGCACACTGCAGAGCATCACTTTCCCAGGGGTTTCAAATTTGCTTTCAAAAACTGGTTGAGATTGTAGTCATTTTTGCATGGTCAATTATCATGACTCCTAAAGAATGACTTTCAGGGGTGCTTTCTGTAGATAGAGCCCTGAAATGAGTAATGTCATTCTGAGGTGCATCACGCATCTGTGGCTGCTGAGTCATGTTTAAAGTGGCAGTATCTGTGGACAAGGGGGCTGCCTGGTTCACGGCTTTCATTGCCTTTGTTAGCTGGTAATGTGATTTTACCACAGCTGCATATTCGTCCTCAAAAAATATGGATGGACCACTTGGCACGATTAACAGTTGTGGTATGGCCAAAGCCATTTCCCAAGACTGACGTTGTCATGTCTGGTGTTCCTCCTTTAAACACATCATTTACCGACTGAAATGCATGGCATGTTCAATCCATCAACATCTTTTTCATTCATAGCAAGATATATTTTTTGAAGTTTATTGCAAAGCTTCTTATTGTGACGTCCAGCAATAATGCAGTTTTGTTGGCATTGCTTTTCGAATGGCATTGCAGGCTAGCTCTGCATTCGGTTTGTGGTCTTGTCGTCGATTATTATTTTGTCTAAGACTGGCAATCAAGCACTATGTATTTGTTTACCACAGTTGTGGCATTCGATGGTGCTAAGAACTTTGCAATGCGGGTATGTGTACCCATAACGTTAGCATCATAAATATTGATGGTTATCCTGAAGTTTCTTACTTTTTCTTAGGAGGAACTTTTTTGTATTTCTTCTTTGGAGACTCCAGCTTTTTTAAGTTTTTCTCTTTTGTTTCCTTTGCCCTTTGTAACTTTCTTATGTCGTTCACTGAGAGTTTACATTTCCTTTCGATCAAACTCCACTGCGAGACATAGGCTTGAAAGTTCTTCATAATTAGAAAACTTGTAGCTAAAGAGTCGTGTCTAAATCTTTGTGCAGTTCTTTTAAGTCGGGGTTCACTCTTCTCCAAAGCCTCGTCTTTTCCTCCATAAAATTGCTGATGGATTTAGTTTCACCTTATTCATGCAGGATGGCATTCACTTGGTGCTCGTGTGGGGAAACTGTCTCCTGTTTTGTTTAAAAACAGGTTCTTCATTTCCTTCCAAGTTCTGCTGCCTAGAACTGCACTATTCTGTGTTTGCCACATAGTAGCACTTATTTGTGGTACCATCGAACACCGGTACTTGCACGTGTCCTAAGATGTTGGCTGGTCCTGCTGGAATCATGGTTGTCTTTAAACAATGATCTGCAGCAGTCTAGTAGCCAACACTTGTATCCCTGCTGCTGCCATTTGTGCCATCTTGTCACTCACCTGCTTCAAATCATTGAGTGGCACTGATGTTCTTGTAGTGGCCATCCTGGTTTGCCTTATAGCAACTGGAGATTCCCACGTCTTTTCTTTTCCCGGGCTTGTTTTACTGAAGTGGCCGTGTCGTATTGGCATCTACCTCTTAAAGTATGAGTGCCCACGAAAGAATCGTCATCTTCAATGTCGTTGAAAATCTTCAATGTTTGTGAATCGACCAAATCACTGGAACTATTGCTGACGTCATCAGAATCAGACATCTGAGCAATGCCACATGAAAAATTGAATTTTGAGTGTTTAATTCCATTATACTTTTAAAACACTTTCTTCTAAAAAAAAGTTAATCTTGTTAAAATACGTGTAAATTTTCCAGCTCGTTGTTTCCGTGAGAAACCTAGTGTTTCAACATAAAAACATACTGTTCTTGGTTGCTGACAAACAATCGCACCTCCGCTATGTGAAGTCTAGCTAAGTCTATGTTTTAGTGGTGTAGTGTTGCTTAGGGTCTCACTTGGTGCGGAGGGTAAGAGGACTTCATGCTCCTGGGTGATCTTTGCTTCACTGCTGGAATTTGAATGCTAAATTTAAAGAATAAGGAGTTTATCCAAACATTGCATAACAATTAAGAACTGATTACAGTATTTGCTGTAAAAATAGCATATTCAGATGCTACTGAATATGCAATCTTCTTTGCCTAGGGCATTACATTCTGATCATCATAGAGAGAACTCATGAAAAACTTAATTCTTGTCATAATTTCAATGCTTCCAAGTTTTGATAAGGTGACTTTGCTATGCTGCAAGTTAGTAAGTGTATATCCTTATCCTTACTATATAATAAAGCGCTACTCTTTCTGTCTGTCTGTCTATTTTCTATCTCCTCCCTCAATTATGGTCCGATTTTGCTGAAACCGGTATCAAAATGTTGCTGTTTACAATCCGTCTATTTACAATCGGGGATATCTTTAAAATGAATTGTATTAATTTTTTGCTACATTGTTAATGTCTTAAAAAGTACAGAACCTTTTGAAAAGGCCAACTTTAGGTGTCAGTTATGCTGACTGGGGATCTCTGTAAATGTCAGGCATCTGAGAATAAGTATTTGCATGTGTTTTACTGGGATTTTCTTTAAACATTCTATTTTGATGTTAAGCAATCAAAGACAGACTTAAGTATATTGAACTTAAAATTAAAATTTGTGGTAATGAGGTCATATATTTTCTATTTCAAGTGATGGTATAAACCTGATTACTGTGTGAATTATAGAAATTCTGCTTAACCAATGGTTGGCAACCCCGGAATCACATTATTCTTTGTCCCACAACCCAAAAATGCTTAAATAAAATATTGGAATTTTGATTTAGATTCCAAGGTAGTGACAATGTGTGCAAATTAAGTTCTGCTTGTTTTCCAACAGCATAATGTAACAAGTTAAGCAGTTTTTGGTCTGCAGATTTATATTGTTGGAAGATTATTATTTGCTAAAATATCTGGCACAATAAGACTGCATAATTAAAGCTGTTTTCAATGTATGTAAGACAAGTTCACTGCCCGGGTTGGATGGTTTAAGTTAGAAAAATCAGTTTTGAGGTCATCAGCTACTTTTATATGTTGGCAACAATCAAAGATGCAAGATACTTGGAACCATTTTGTCAATTTACAGTATTGCAAATTGGTCCAGCTAATCGTGTGCAGTCAACTGTAGATAGTCAACAAAATTGTGTATTGGTAGTTTTAAAGATTATTTATTATTAGGCTGGCATAAGAACTCTTGCTAGATGGTCACTGTCATGCTTGTTCACTTCATCTGTTTTTGTTCGTCACATCCCACAAGGGATGATCTATTTGTTAAGGTGGCAGCAAGGTACTTCTTTTGCTCTATGTGTATTGATTTGGTCAGATACTTGAAACATGTATGTTGCTAGCTGCAACATATTATTCTAGTTCATGTCTTGGGGCATGCATTAACCCTAGAGGGAGCTGTTATAGCAGGTTAAGGATTGGTCTTGTTCTCTTTTGGTTGGTAATTATGTTCCTAAATGTCCATATTACCGATGACCAACTCATTTAGGAGCAGAATTATTTGTAAGTTTGCCCAAAAGAGCCAAGGGGTTTCACCTGGATCAGGGATAAACAAACCACTTGTCATTCATAGGCTTGTTTCTCGAATAGGTCAAACATCTCTTTGATTATCATATTGCATTCTATTTTGAGGGTAGTTAACCTCCATGTGCTCACAAGTTTGTGTCATGGGCAGTTAATTTTGTTGTTGTGCTTTGTACCTATAATGCCATTCATGTATATGTATATTCATGAATATCAAGAAATAAAGAATATTCGTCGGTTCGCAGTACCTCCTGGAAATGCATTTTTCCAATATGTAGTGCAATTCAGTCGTAGGGTCGCTTTGCCGAGAGAATAAATATTCGGACCAAAATAAATAATTTGCAAAGTTGCTATCACCATCAGCGTATAATATCTTTAAAGTAAAATTCAGACGTCACATCCTGTTATTACAAGCCAACAAAGAGAATGGTGCAAAACCATCAGAAAGGACTTACCAAAATTCGATGGGGATATGGACGAATGGCCCGAATATTTTAATTGGTTTTGTTCGTCAACTGAAAAGTGCGGTTTTGACGAACAAGAAAATATGAGTCGTCTGCGATGTACTCTTGCATGAAAAGCAAAAGAGGCAGTTCAAGATTTTATGTTGGTTACCGAAGATACCAATAAAATTATCTCAGCTCTACGTCAGAAGTTTGAACGCCCAGACCATGTGATAAAACTTCTTCTCAAAGATACGTAAACACTATCCAGTAAAAGAAGGTGATTATACAAGCTTCTGCAAATTCTCGGAAACCATTAACCATTATGTGGCAACAGTGGAAAGTCTACGAAGACCATCTTACTTGCATAATTCCATTGTTGGATGAATTAATTAGCAATTTGACTGAGACATACCGCAGGAGATGGGCACAGCACATTGTTGACAAAGAACTTGGTGAAACAATGCTTAAAAGACTTTACCATGTGGATTGCACGTGAAGCCACTTGTCTCGAGAAAATTAACGATCTTACCACCTTCAAGAAGTTTGCAGTAGACGAAAAGAAGTCTTAAGATTTTGTATCAACTCAACTCTGCGTATATTGAGAGATGAAAGGTCATGGGGTCACAAAGTGCTACATGTTCTAAAAATTAAATCGAGTGCATGAGACATCATCCAAGACTAATATAACCTCAAGTTCTGTCAAGTATACGTGCTCCAATGCTATCAAAGTTCTTACGAAAGTCATACCTGTCATCTTAAAGGGACCTACTGGAACTGTGCAGACATTTGCCTTATTGGATAATGGCATCAAAGTAACTATTATCGAGCAAGCTACTGCTGACCGACTGGGACTTATAAGGTTCTCAAGAACCATTCAATTGAAGATGGCTAATGGTGTAACTTCAGATGATTCTTGTTGTGTTAACTTGTTTATTCAATGAACATCTATGGAACAGATGTACAAAATAGAAAATGTTCGAACACTTCGGAACCTGCCTCTTAAGACATCAATCAGTGAATGTCTCCAAATTACAACAACGTTGGAAACATCTACAGGGCATAAATCTTCCATCTTTAAAAAATGCAAGGCCAACTGTGCTAATTGGCCAGTACCACAGAGAATTGATCGTCTCAAGAAATTGTGTAATGGGGCCATGGAAATCGCCAATATTATCCAAAACATCACTTCGATGGGTCATCCATGGTAAGGTTGCTGGCTTGCGAGAGAAGATCAACCGTAAACCATTAAAATGCCACTGGATTAATGATTCTGTAGACTAAGACCTACACCAGCTGGTTAAGGACTCCTTCAGCACCGATTCATTCGGAGTAAAAGTAATGGAGGATAAGCCCTTCTCCAGGGAGGATAAAGGAGCAAAGACAATTCTGGATGCTACTACTAAATGCACTGGAAAGCATTTTGAGGCAGGACTGCTATGGCATAAGGATGACTTGAGCTTCCCCTGGAGTAAACAGCAAGCTTTAAGAAGATTACTTTGTGTAGAGAAAAAGATGGATCAAGACCCCATCTATGCTCAACAATACATTGCTAAAATAGAAGATTATTTAGTTAAGGGTTATGCTAAGGAATTGAGCAAAGAAGAAGCTGCTGTTGAGGAATCTCGGACATGGTACCTCCCTCACTTTGCAGTTTAGAACCCATACAAACCTGGGAAGATGATGTTTATGTTGGATGATGCAGTTTATGTTGGATGCTGCATCAAAAGTTCAGGGAATCAGTTTTAATGATGCATTACTCCCATGACCAGATTTAACACCGCTCATTAGTGTCCTAATAAAGTTATAACAGTACTGGATTGGTTTCTCCGAAGACAGGGAGATGTTTCATCAAGTCCAAATCCAAGATGAGGATAAAACTGCACAGATTACTTTGGAGGGGAATGAGTTGAAACAAAGAACTTAGTCTTGGAAATGCAGGTAATGACATTTGGGTCTAGCTGCTCTTCTTGCTCTGCACAATATGTCAAGAACCTCAATGCAATGGAATTCCAGGAGGAATTTCCAGAAGCGGCACTGGCAATCACGCAACGCCACTATGTGGATGACTATCTCGATAGTGCCAAAACAGATTATGCAGCTATTAAACTAATTCGAGATGTTATTGAAGTTCACAGACGTGTTGAGTTTGTCATCTGTGGGTGGACTTGTAGTTCATCTATTGTTTTCAATGAAATCCTGAAAGACTTACGAGCAAAGAGCGTTGTGGAAGTTCCTTTGAGTATTGATCTTCAAACTGAGCGTGTTCTTGAACTCCACTGAAACACTTGAAGAAGACGTCTTTGTTTTTAAGTTGAAGTTCCACAAGATTGAACCTAAGATCCTCAATGGAAACAAAAGACCAACAAAACATCAAGTACTTCGGCTCGTTATGTCAATATACATGTATAATCCTTTGGGATTCCTGTCCCACCTCCTGGCTCGTGCCAAGATCCTTCTGCAGGAAGTATGGAGAACAGAAATCGGATGGGATGATGAACTCACTGAAGATATGAACAACAAATAGTGCTACTGGCTACTACAACTGAAAAAAATCACTAAAATTCAAAATACCAAGATGTTATTGAACAGAAATGTCATACTGTCAAGACATCCAGTTGCATGTTTTTTGTGATGCTAGTGAGAAAGCATTTGCAGTAGTTGCCTACATGCAATACCAGGATGCCAACAATGTTCATGTAAGTCTCATGTCTAGAACTCGTGTTGCACCTCTCAAGCCAATGACTATACCACTGTTGGAATTGCAGGCAGCTGTTATGGGAAGCAGACTGGGTGCCACACTAAACCATGAATTAGACCTTAAAATCAAAACTACTATGTTCTGGAGTGATTCATCAACTTGTTTTGTGCTGGCTGTGATCTAACGCTTGCCACTTTAAAATGTTTGTGACAAATTGTGTGTGAGAAATAGAAGAACTTGTTGGCATTGACAATTGGCAATGGATAAGTACAAAGGACAATGTTGCAGATAATGCAACAAGAGGCACTCAAGACAGATCTTGCCTCTTTTAGTTGTTGGTGGAACAGTCCACCATTTCTGAATCTGCCAGAGAAGGAATGGACAACAGAGGACAAGGCAGTTCCAGTCACCATCAACAATAATAGTGATCTGGAGTGGAAAATCAAACCTACAGTATACCTCCTCTCGACTCATAGGGACCAAGTCCTTCCTGATGCCACACAATTTTCTTCATGGATCAAACTTCTCCGTTCAACAGCATAGATGTTTAGATTTATTGCTGGCTGCCACCGGAATTCTGGATGTACCACTAAAGAGTTCCAACTATGTGAAATCCAGGATGCTGAGAAGGTCTGGTGGATTTGTGTTCTTCCCGGAAGAACACAAATCACTTCTGCGATACATACCCCTTCTCAAGTCAAGTCGCTTAAGTCAGTTGTGTCCATTGCTGGATGTCGATGGCATAATTCGGCAAAAAGGAAGACTGGAAGCTGCAGAGATATTTCAGAATGATACCAAATTCCCACCCATCCTGGATTCAAAGCATCCATTTGTGCAGTTGATGATTGACTACTACCATCAGAAAGCTTGTCATCAAGGTCAGTTTATTGTCAATAAAATTTGTCAAAAGTACTGGATACTAAAGCTACGATCTGCTGTATGGAATTTGTGGAGTCGATGTCAATCTTGTAAAAATCGACGTGTTGTGCCACAACCTCCAGATATGGGACTACTACCTAAAGCACGTATGTGTGTGAATGTAAGACCCTTTACCTGCTCCGGTGTTGAGTATTTTGGCCTGCTCTTCATCACTGTGGGCAGACATGAAAATCATTGCTGTGTAATTTTTACGTGCTTAACGACCCGTGCTGTTCACTTAGAACTCTGTCAAAGGTTAGCTAATATGGCATTTTTCTGAATACCTACCTAAATCTCTCGACTAGGGTCTTTTCCCAAGGTCCTAAGGCCCTTTCTTTTTTACCACCTTTTATTTAACTTCACATGAGCGATGTTCGTTTGTAATCTTTCAAATCTTTGAGCCCTTCGTTCGCTAGGTTCCAAATGAGCTACAGACCTGAAATTTTGTACCGAGTATCCTTTCGTGGTACATTTTAATGTATCAAATTTTGACGGGTCTGCGTTAAGTAAAAGTATTACTTTATACTTACACTTTTTCTTATATTTTTCCCTAGATTACTATAATTATTACTTTTCAATAGCAATGAATGAGTACAGTTTAGACTTTGTACATGTAATGCATATGTTCACTTTTGCAGTGAATAATATTTAAGACATTTGTTCTAGTGGTTAGCATGCATGTCTCTCATACTAGAGGTACAGGGTAGATTCTGTAATTGCCCAAAAATCTGATGGGCCCTCGTCAATAGGCTCAGAGAAAAACTGGTCCAATAACCTTGGTGTAGAAGATATGAAGCAAGCTAAACAGTCAAAATAGCAAACGTATCTACGTGATTAATTAATTGTTTTCATATTAGTTCGAGAATGCTCGTGTCTAACAATGTCGGTAGATGTAAAGAACTGGTGATTAAATTATCCAAATATAATTAATTAAATCTTGGCTTAAATTACAAAAATGGTAATCTTATCTAATAACTTATTAACAATACCACAAAATCTCTTGAATAATCAACTGTGATCAGTCACCCCTTAATATAAATCTGTTAGAATTCAACAATTTAAGAAAATAACAACACGACTTCTGCAAGCAAAAGTTTCCCAAAAGATTTAGATTAAAAACAATATATTAGTTTTGTAAAATTAGTGAAACTAAATAAGGGTTAAGCACAAAAATTCAAGGATTATTGAAAGTTCATTTATTAATCTTCACCCCTTTAAAGTAGGTCTACGTTGCACGAACTGAATAATTCTCGGTATTTTCACATTCAAAAGTTTTCTTTCTATATATTGTAAGCACTGCCCATATCAAATGTTCAAACAGTTCGTTGACCCTTTATAAAGTGATAAGTTAAATTCGATCTCACCAAATTACTCGGCGACCCAGTTCAGGCGAAAATCTCTTATGATAATGCGTTGCTGATAAAGACAATTCATCATCCATGACCGCACACAAATCAAGTCAATATTTGCATAGATTTATTTTCACGTTTCCACTGCTTATTTGTAATTTGCATTTAACGTTCCAAATTGATACTTAGTACCACTGTTCCGCAAACTTGATTCATAAATGGAATGTATTGTACATACTTGGGGATGAGAACTGCCCCCAACGAGCACCCAGCTCGGACTAAGTTTTTTTTGGTGACTTATTTTAAAAGGAACCTCTGTTTTAGAAGTCTCTGGAACTGTTGTAATGTCTCAGCAATCACGCCCTTTGGTGATTAAATGCCTTTGTAGGAATGTGAATTTGCATTTTTATAAATTATGCACTTACCTCTTGGCAATCTTTCTTTTAATTTTTTTAACTTTGAAGAATGTGGATCTTGCCACATTTGACCTCTGGGGTAATTACAATACATCCTGCCAACCAAAATGCTGACCGCAGCGTTACTTAATTCAGCCGTGGTCTGCTGCGTAACCGTTCTCTGTATGGGACTACCTCCTAAGTTGTAGGAGCGTGCACCACCCCTAACGCACCGGGTAATGGTGGCTGAAGCACTGCCGTGGCTGTTGTAGTTGGAGGAAGTAATCCACCTCCCACTGAAGATTGTGGACCACTCTGGCCGGGTTGTCCATGTTCCGCAACTGCTGCGGCAACTGCTGGGCAAAGAATCTGCCAAGCACCGCCAATCACCAGATAATGAAATGTCAGTGGGGGCACCACATCAAAATCCACATGTTCATCCACATTAATTAAAGTGTTAGTATCACATAACGAATTTTGCACCCTTTCATCAACCATTTCTCTAATTGTCATGCCTTGTGCTTTACTAGAAAAATGTTTAAGTTTCTTTTCATGAGCCGACATTGTCTCGTCAGTCTTTACGTTAGTAATCATAAAGGAAACAGGATTAATCTGTATGGTAACTATATGGTCCCTAAAATCTTGGTGTCAACTTCTTCCCGGATGGTCTTACTGCAACATCTTTGTATAACACTAAATCACCCACTTTGTCTGTAACCTCGCTATGCCTGCGATCGTACTGCTCTGCCTGTTGTCACTTGGCAGCATCCAAATACGATTCAACAACCTCCCTAACTTTCGAAAAACCCATGGCAATGTTCTATCGCAGGTGTTAATGGCTGAACCAATGAAGTTGTCAGTGGCAGTAACGAAACAATTCTAGGCAGATGACCAAATAGCACCGTATATGGTGCGACATGTGTGGAGTCCTGTATTGCGCAGTTGTACTGATACAGTACAAAAGGTAACTAGATATCACATAGATTTGGAAAAGTAACCACAAATTTTGACAGTAATCTTGTGATGTTCTTTACTGCGGACTCCGCCTGGCCATCGGTCTATTAATGATATGAAGATGTTTATTTTCTTTCAATTTGCCATTTCCAATAATTGCTGAATTGCATTTGACAGGAAAGATGTACCATGATGGCAATCTGGTATAACAAAAACTTAGCTACTGTTTCAGAAGTCATATCCTTAGTGGGAATAACAACAACATACTTTGAGGAAATATCTATTGAAACCAAAATGTGGGTATTCCCTTCGAATGTTGGCTGAAATCCTCCAACAAAATCCATGGCCATTGTTTCGAACAATCTAGAAATTGGCAGAGATTAAAGTAGGCCTGGCACTTTTGTAGTGGGTTTGCCAAAATATTGGCAAACCTAACATTATTTGACAAACATCTAAACCTCTGCTTTCATGCCGGGCTACTGATAGATAATTTGAAGTGAGTACACTTTGTGTGCACTAACATGTCCAACCAATGGATTCCCATGAGCAATCTTTAAAAGTTGTTGTTGCAATGCCACTGGAACATAAATAGGCTTGTGCTGATAGTCATTGTTATACCGTAGAAGATGATCACCCGCTGAAAACTTGAGTTTTACAGATGAATTTTGCATTCATGCACGTCAGCTTCTTGTTCCGACACCAATTTTTCCATGTCAACAAATGCAACAGTTAAATCAGACTTCAATGTAGGGAGGCGGGATAGGCAATCTGCATCCGCGTTACATAATCCAGTCTTAAACATGATATGAAAATCGTATTTCTGCAGTGTGATTGCCCGTCTGGCAAGTTTTCCGTGAGGATCTCTAATTCGGAATAAACTACATAATGAATGGTGATCTGTATAAACCCTAAAGTGCCTGCCATCAAGATACTTAGAAATTTTTTGATGGCCTACACAATGGCATAGCATTCCTTGTGGGGAATTGCCCACTTGATCTCTTGTCCAGAAAAGCTCTGTGAGGCATATGCTATGACATGCTCTGCACCATTAATGCATTTTGTTAGAACCGACCCTATAGTATGAAGACTGCTGTCCGTTTTTAATCGAGTTTCCAACAACGGATCAAAAAACCGTAGTACTGGATATGTTGTGAGGAAAAGCTTCAGATCTGCAAATTCCAGTTGCTGTTCAGGACCCCATTGCCAAGTAGCTTTAGCCGTTATTAATGCCCGCAAGTGAATGCACCTCTCACTGAAATTCTCGATGAACCTCCTGTAGTACGACAAGGCTCCTAAAAAAGGTTTAACTTGTTTCTTGTTTTCCAAAACCTTCCAGGAATGAATCACATCTACGTTAAATGGATCAGGTTGAATGCCTGCAGAACTTATTATGTGCCCCAAATACAGAACCGCTGTTTGAAAAAATTTGCATTTTTTAATTGCAATCATGATCTAGCTCTCGCCAATCAAATGAGAACCTCATGGACATGCTCACTATGATTTTCTCCAGGCCTAGAATGAACAGCCAGATCGTCGATAAAAACTTCTACAAATTTCCCAAGGATGTCAGCAAATACCGTATGCATGGTGCGTTGCATACACTGCGACGCGATCGAGAGACCAAATGGCAACCTCAGAAATTGATACTGAGCTTTGATAGTTATGATTGCTGTTTTTTGTCGATACTCTTGTCTCAACGGCAATTGCTGTTAGGCAGATTGTAAGTCAATGATAGTAAACACCACTGAGCCTCTCATGCGATCCATGAGGTCTTCTACCCTGGGAAGTGGAAAATTCTGTCGTGTAATACAGTTAACCTTTTTGAAGTTTCTGCATAATCGATGCTTGACTTCTCCAGAGTTTGTAGGCTGGCTCACCAAAACCACCGGACTTGCCCAGGGTGATGTCGAATGCTCAAGAATGCATTGTTCCAGCCACTCCTCACATTGCTAGTTAATGATCGACCTCTTGTATTCTGTGGGTTGATACGGCTGGGACCACTTTGGAGTATGTTCCCCTCAGGCAAAGGAATCGGATCATCATTGTGTTGCAGAATGTGATCATATTCCTGCAATAAATCAATCACTTCTGGAATAATGTTTTTCAGGGTTTGCCAACCTTGATGCAACCTCTTTGCTGAAGTCAAAATGATTTCTTCGACCTCAACCGATGATACCACCAAATCTTTAGCAGTAATCAATTCTGAATAATTTTCTACCTGTAAAATGGGAATCTGAACCCCCCTTGAGCTAAGATTGGTTGTTCTGAAATGCATAAACCTCCTTTAAAAGGATTTGATGAATGAATCTTAACACATATTGGATGTAGGTTAGGAGTATATGGAAAAGATACTCAAAATGTTTGAGTTTTGTACAACCTTTTCTGGCACATATGGTGGTGGACTTAATTCATGATGATACTCGAAACCAATGTTGTTCACCGTAAAATAGGCAGGACAAAATGCCTCATACAATTGCAAATTCTCTTCTGTAAATGTGCAAAAAATAATCTTGTCAACCTCTAAGCTGTGACTTGACCAGAATTCCTTTGCTTTACCCAGTGCTAGGTGTACAGCTTCAGACCTCGGAAAACCAAAAATTCCAGTTGCTATACAGGGAATAGCTATTGTTCGAAATCCTAAGTCTAATATTGACTGGAAGATATTTTGATAACAAGATCTCAGAACTTCAATATTTCTATCCCTGGGGCCGACTGTATGTACGACTACCTTGCATGGCAGATTATATGCACCGGTTATTACAATGTGTTATTGCTGTTATCATCACAACCACCTATTCTTCTGCATTACTCCGCTAAGCCTGGTCCAGCTTGTCTATGGATTGCTCCATGGACCCCAGCACTACCCTGCAGAGTGCAGTTTTCTGCATTTACTATTATATCTGTGTTCAGCACTATTTAAATCACCTTTCCAAATGAAAGCTTCTCGGAAAAAGGATTTGAAACTCCTTGAGGTAAGTAAACTGATATTGTTGGCAAACCCCAGCAATCTACAATTCCTGGTCGACCCACAGTGCAAATGTCAGGAAATTGGGAAATAGCTGGCTTTCCTTCTTGATCCACTAACATGCCTTTGAATGCCAAGCTTCTAGACAAAAAATCCCAGGAGTGTATATACCTTTCTATAAACTATACCAAGAAGACATTTATGTTTGACATCTTTTACTACTATAACTCTGTGTAATGAGAACTTTCTGGATAATTGCATGCAGTATTCCCTGACCTAATACTGTGAGTTTTTTTTCCATCGACTGAACACAAATTAAGATGACATGGTCTGAAATCCACCAAGAATGGAACTAAGTCTGCTTGAACAATAGACACTTGTGAACCAGTGTCTAATAGAAAACCTAACTGAGACCCATCAAACAAGCTCAAAGAAAGAATTCCTATTCCTTTCTAGTTACCATAAGGGGACTTATCTATGACGTGGGACCAGTATATCCCCCTGACTGGCCCACTGTACCGTTTCCCTGGTTGTTATTAGAGGAATTATGGTGATAATGTGTTAGACTAACCCCCATTAATCCAGGCTGGTGGCTGATAACATGGAAAACCCTGTTGTCCTGGACCACCATTGCCATTCCATCCACGACCAAAAGAATTTCTTTGAAAAGAACTTCTGCCATAACCTCTAAAAGACTGTCATTGTTGACTGAATCTGGAGTTATTATTATAACCCCTGCCAAAACCTTGATTTTGAAAACCTCTGTTGCTGGTCACTTTATAACGTTAAAAGCATTTGTCTGCTTTGTGGTTTCTCTTCCCACAAATCTGACAAGCACAAGTATCACCAGAAGAATTCCTGCTTGGTTGCACCCCATGTGCAACTTGTGTAGCTGAAACAGTTTTGAATTTCTGAAATTTTTGGGTAAGTAATTTTTTGACTTGTTCTGAGGTCACTGCTACTCCCCCAGCTGAAACTAAGGATTTCCTGGCTTCAACATTTACATTATGTAACATAGGCAACAATGTGTCTAATGTTAAATTTGCATTTACCATAGATGGCAAACACCAGGCTGCTGGCAGACCCTTTATAATATTTCAATCAACTTCTCTGATGGCATGGTAACATCTTCCTTCCTACATAAAAGAACGTTATCAAAGTAATAAGTGTTAATGGTCTCCTGTAATGGATTGTACTGCCGTTCGTGTATCCGCAGCTCAGGAAATCTCTGTCCAGTTGAGAACTAAATGTAGACAAAAAGGCTTTCTGAACCTCGTTCCATTCTGTAATTGAATTGACCATGGAGTGCCAAGCTAAGGCTGTGCCCTCCAGAGCCATGGGAAAATAGCGAACCATGTCCATATCTGTCCAGCCTGCCATCGGAGCCATGCGTTCATAACGTTCAATGAACTGGTCGGCCAGGTGTTGGGATCTGTTTATATAAGGTCCATGTATTACTACAGTCGTCAAAAGTAGGGGTGTAGTGGTGATTATTTGTGCATCATTGAAATGACATGGGCGACTGCCTTGTTCAACCTATTTAGTAGGAGAAAAGAATAAATAGTTATTGAATTGCTGAAGGGTTAAAATAGTAAGGTGGCAAGAAGAGTTGCTTGGGAAAAAATAAAGTTAATCAGTTCGAATGTGATAGCATATGTAAAAGGCTTAAAGAAAAGTCTTACTGCAGGTGGGTAAAAACTCATAATGTCACGAGTTGAATTTTCACTGGTGCTCTCAAATTATGTCCAATAATGCTATAAGAGGTAGGGAATTGTACATAATAGTATTATGTAATTGGATTGTTAGGGAATTTAGTGGATTGAAAAAGAATTAACTTACAGATGTGGATCACGTTTTTGCAGTTTAGAAAATTGTGGTTGAAGAATGAAGGAAGCGTCATAGATAAACCAAGGGAGGTTTTTACCATAGGTGGCGCTACTGTAGTGGGCAGATATTTTAAGTTTATTAAGTGCTATTATCGGTATGCGACTAATGGGATTGTAATCTAATGGCAGAATTATTGAAAGGAGCTGACTAAATAGGGAGATTCGAATAATTAATTTAGGAAAATTGTAGGTGTTTAATTATAGGAGGGAATTTTTTGAAATAATTGACTATTCTGCACAGGTAGATTTACTTAAGTTTTTGTTCGTATAAAACGAGATCTGGTAGGATAACAATGGGGGATCATTGTAGAAGTTGAGGTGGAACTAGGGATTAGACTAGAATGGGAATAGAATTAGAATTGCAGTGTTGAGTAGATTGTAAATAGGTTTGATGGACGAGTGGAGGCATTTTGTTTTTCGGTTGGTTTGTTTGTGTTTTGGCTATTTGTTTTGGTCAGGTGCCAGGTTTGTTGGTCAATGTCTTAGATTTAAGGGTTACTGGAGGTGGATTTAGGAGTGGTGGTGGATATTTACTGTTATATGTTATATGTTACATGTTACTGTTGTTTATTTCCTTGTCAATGTTGATTAGGTTGTCGTGGGCTCGTATCGCCCAAGCTTTGCAAAGGTATAATTCAGAGGATGAACGGGCCCGGTCAATAATTTGGGCATTGTCTACATTTATTCGGTGGGAGGTGGGTTGATCACACTGTGGTTAAACAGTGATGATTGGTATAAGCCAGGTTGGTAAATTAAATTGTGGGTATTGTTGGTCGGGACTTTGTCTTTGATTTTGGTAAAAAGTGTGAAGGGGTAACTATTCCGCGGTAGAATTTTCGGCTTTCACCTTCGTTTTGTCCCTTCTTTCGTCGGGGTCCCGTGCCCACTGGTTACTCTGAACGCGTTGATCAAGTTAATTAAGCCGGAGAATTAATTAACCAAAACCCAAACTATTTTTTTATGAAGACTATTCCATACAAACGGATTGGTTGAAGCCCACACTTCAGAACTGGGATATAATAACGTCTGGCCGATGCTAGAGTCAAACGTAAGACTAACTTTTTAATTCTACCTGAGCAAAACAGGTTAACTCTGGTTTTGCTCAGCTAGGGCGGGGCTAAGCAAAACACTAGCATTTTGGAATGCCCTCATTTGCATAATCTGATGCAAATGAAGGCCCCTGGGGAAGATTAAACCTCACAAAAGGTTCAAAATTTGGTGAGTAGCTCGTGGTGCCAAGACTACGTTGGGGGGGTAGGCAATGCTGTAGATGAGCGTGATTAGATGGAAAATACGCTACTGGGACATAGATATGGTTATGTTCATTGCTGATGGTAGTTGGATTTGTAGTTGGGGGTATCGAAAGGAAAGGGGGCAGTTTTGAT
>JAQIXP010001885.1:0-16727 GCA_034700285.1 Proteroiulus fuscus | reverse complement strand
CATTTTTCCACGAAAACGCTATTATCTCAAAACCCACTTTTTGCAAATTGGCGACTTCTGAATTAAACCATCGATATTCTCTCATGAGACTTCCAATTTATCCCCCATGGTACCTCCAGTTAGAAACCTTGCAGTCTTATGCTTAACCCTCTCAATATCCATAATTTGGCTGTTCATATAAGGGCTCCACACTGGGGCACAACATAATTACATTCCAAAGTGGGCAAATTATTGTCTTAAAAGCACTTTTCTTTCAGTTGGGAAAAAAATACAAAGCGCAAAATAGGAGACAAGAGGTGGCAATTATTTTTCCTCTATATCTTGTGTTAAATGATTTATGGATTGTCCATAAATTGAGCTTAAAATTAGAAAGGTTGTAAAATGCTATCTTAATTACCGCTATCATGTTGTCGCCTACTGTGCAATAAACGATCCGATGGCTCGCTGCTAGAGTCCCGCTTGCGCTTAATACCCTTTAAAGCTTTAGAATACAAGTCGAATGGCACCCACCACTGACGATCCGAGTGATTACAAAGGGCTTGTAATTTAAGATATCTGGCAAGTAAAACAGGCAATTCATATAAATACACTCAATTCACTCATATAAACATTTCTGTTTTTCGATAGAGAAGTGATTAAAAACTTGTTTAGAAAATGCGACACAGACAAGCATGCTACTCTAATGAATATACATACACTTTCCTGCAACCATCTTTGGTGAGCAGCTTTACTAAAAGTGTCAGTACATCCAAATACGCAATGTAGGGAGGTTGATCATTTCTTTTGCTATTAAACTCGCTCATGCTGAATTTGATTCCATTAACATGAAGTTGAATAGCGGCCTCCTGCTCCATTTTAGTTGCTCTTTTGTTCTTCAGAACTATAGCTAGCTGTTTTGCCAGTGTCTAGCACAAAACAAAAAGTATAACTTTTTGGCTTTCTTTAACTAATAGAAACTCATTTTATAACTAAAAATTAATAAATCCTACCTTGAGTTCGCTGAATTCAAAGGTGCCACTGACCATCCCACCTGTTTTTTTGTGCATCTCTTTAAATTCGGCTACCAAACAAAGATGGACGCTAGTTGCACAGTTAATTGCATGATATTTGCTTGTATAATAAACACTGGCATCAACGATATCCGTAAAAATTCCATCAAACTAAAAAATATTAGGTCAAATCAGATAAATTGTGTTTAGCTTCAGAGCATATTAAAACCTTTTTGGGGAATATTTTTTTTGGCTTTTATCTGATCAAATTGAAGTGCTCAAATATATAATCGGTACCTTAAAGTAATGGCTAAATATTTTGGCATGTACGGTTGAATCAGTGATCGATGATTTCACAATGAGATTGCAAAACATATGCAAGTATTCTCTCTTCCTAACAACATCCTTCCTAACAGCATTGGGTCTACCTGCATTGATAATAAAATAAAATCATAAAACCATCGAATCACTATAGCCAATAAACAGAATAAAAACTAACTGTTGATAGTCAAGTATATAGTCAACATTACTCTACAAAATTAAAAAAAATAGACCATCATAGTTAATTTCAGTCAATTGCATGCAGTTTCACTTTAAATTAAAATCAAGTGTTTCAAGCTCCATGTTAAATTCCCACAGAAATCTTGGAATGTGTAGTGTTGGATTTTTGGTTTGAATTTTCGTTCTAATAATAACCTCCCCAGGTTATTAACAAAAGTTTTGCTGAAAAGTCACATAGATGCAAGTACTGTAGATGCAAGTATTGTCAATGACTTTTCCCTCTTTTTCACTTTTTCACAAATGTATAAACAATGAGAATGATTGTGTAATTAGTTCTGACTGCTGAGATAATCTAGATAACCCAAATGTTTCATAGGGTATTCAGCTTGCTGATTATAACAGAGTACACTTAGAAAAAAAAATATACCTATTTACAAAACTATTTTTCAGAGTTCATCAAGTTAAATTAAATATCGTGACATAAATTATCCAATTTCAGCCAAATTTCTCCCCGACTTTAAAGAAAAGCGAACTCCACCAACAATAGTCTTAAGAACATACTGCAATTATACCTTGATAAAGCTCCACGAAGATAAATTCCTTGATGTAGCGCAATAATTCTGAGACCAAGAGATTCGAGGGTTCACATATCAAATATGATAGATGCACACTCTCGGGATCATTTGCAATTTCTTTGCTAGCCATAGTAAAGATTTTGCAAAGTCCCTTAAATGCCTAAAATGAAAAAGAACACAGCCATCAATTATGAATTTATAAAAAAGAATAACAACATTATCAATTCAATAGTCACCAACCGCTGTACGAATCTCATAACTGCCTTGCTTAAGCAATTTCATTCCCACATTTATGAAACTGTTAAGTTGTGTACGCAGCGCTTTAATTTGTGTCTGGCTATAATTTGAGTTTGATAATTTCATGAATGGCACAGACAGCATTCCCAGACAAGCCAAGTAAGTGTATTTAATACATCCGTTATAGTTGTTTTCAAGATCAGATGCAAACTCGATCATCCAATTGAAAAGCCTTTCATCGTACATGTCGTGATATCTGAAAATTAATTCAGGATTAGCACATCATATTTAATTTGTATATTATAATAACTTGCTATTAGTTAGCCAAGTTAAGAAAAAACAAGTTTCATAAAAAACTGAAAAATTTCCGATGTTAAAAAAATGGCATTTTTGCAATTTTGGAAACAGAATCAGCTTTTGTTCCACTTTACATTAACATCAGAAATTATAAGTCTACTGTGGAACTACTTTTGTGGACGTTTTGGCATCTAAAATACGATCGGGTAAAATGATCTTGAAATTAATTTGAGTAGATGAAATTTAACAAACCCAGAGAATGTTGCCACTCTCATAAAAGCTGCAGAAAATTCTGAGATATTTTGTGCATTCGTCATTAATTCCACCTAAATAATCAAAAAGCCAGCTTAGTTAAAACAGACAAGGATATAAGGTAATCTCCTTTAAGTTAACCATAACTACATTGAAAGGAAATGCTTCTAATTGGTCTTGGCAGTACTTCTTAAGGTAAACGATCAATTTATCTCGAAGATGGCCAGTCATTCCAAAGGTAGGGTGTTCTTCATTACAAAGAACACTGAAAGCTTTAGCGCATTCTTCAAAAACCTAATTGAAACAAACAAAAAAGCTAACTTTTTCTAAATTCTAATAAACCACTGATTAGCACAAGTCAAAAAAATCGTAACACCCTCAATAAAATTGTATGGCAATGCTTGGCTAATGCCTTGACTTCAAATAATATATAAATACTACAAAGTAAAATAATATTTAAGTACCTCACAGTCCTTATGCATTCCCACCATCGTAACGATTACTTGTAACAGTTCCACAAGGCACTTTTTGGAAAAACATAATTAAAACATTAAATTATTCGAAATAACCTTGTAATCACTAATGTCAATAAGTAAATATTTCTTAGTACATTTTCTTGACCAATATAACCATCCAAATGAAAATACTGAATGCAGGTTAAGAGATTGGTCACATTCTTCAAATTACCCGAAAATTTCCTTATTATATTTCCAAAGTTACTGGCAAACTCCTTTGTTAACTTAACTTTCTGTCTCTTTAACTTCATGTCAGTTTTAGTCTGCAGATAAATAGTTCAAAAACGAATATATTACATAATTAACATACAACTTCCTTTAGAATTATTAGTTTAAAAAAAGAAGGTGCAATTGTACTAGATTATTCAAAAAAAAAAAATGCATGGGCAAAGGTCACAATCTCACTTTTCGAGTGCAATACTGGCCGTGTAAGCCGATTAGTTAACGATTATCCCCAGATAAGAAATGAATATTACTGCATTTTTATGCATTACGGTTACGAAAACAACGCAAAAAATTATCTAAGTTTTTTCTTGAACGCTAGGTTTAAGAATTTCCACATCGCAATCTGGATTTCGATTTAAACCATGATTCTATAAATTCTGATTTCAGATCTAAAAATAATGATTCCAAACTCACAATTTGTACAAAATCATGATTTTTAAAATCCATAAAAATTTTGAATTAGATTTCAAAAATTGTATATAATCTACCGGTAGATCAGTTTTCAGAAGGGAAGAACTTAATAGGCATGCTCTATAATCTACATTTTTAAAAATGTCTACAAAATTTACTGAAAATAAGATTAAACTAATACACACCTCAAGGTTAAAGATCAGTTCTCCAGGTGAAACATGCCCAGTGGCCTCTATGATTATACTGTTCATCATGATTTCAATTAAAATCACCAATTCTGATTCATCCAATTGATCCATATCAGGTGATGACCCATTCATAAGCATTTCTTGCATGCATTTCCAGTCGTACAGTACTGGATTGCAGTCACACATGCTATCCACAAGTAGGGCTAGGCTGCTTGTTGGGCTCTACATATAAGAAACACACAGAATTAACTAATGAGTGTGGGAAATATTCAGTTAGAATACTGAGGTTAAACATTCACCCTATTGTTAAAATGAAATTTTGGCAAGTAGCAAAGCATGTGCATATTAATGTCGTCATTTTGATTGTTTCCCTCAGCTTCTTCCAATGCGCAGCTACTCATGCGATTGACCACAAATTCCCCGGCTGCCTTTGCAGTGTCCCGATAAGGAGGAGGCAAATAAACCAGTTTGTAAATCTCTGTGAAATCCTCAGCATTCAGAATACCACCGTATCTGTTCAAAGTGATTAAAACACAGCAAAAGTATTAATTAACATAGACTGGAATCTTAAAATCTGTCCAGAGCTTCCAGTTTCAATTGTAATGTACAGGGTGTTTCATTTAAAAAAAGAACCCAGCGGAACATCAATCGTTCAGTTTTTAGTCCAGACTTGCAATCTTGCAGGCATTATTGTTTAACACAATGAACAATGTGGCCAGAAAACTAAATAAATACTCCCACGACCGAAAGACATTGAGGATCCTGGAACTGGACGCATGGGGTTGACCATTAATTATTTTGAGCCATTCATAATTGAAAGAAAATTCCACGCTTGATATTCAGCTGCAGGTACCTGGCGAATCTGTTCAGTTAAGGAAGGCGGTCAACATATAAGGGTGTTCATGAACCCAGGTTTCACAGTATACATACAAAATGCAGCATACAAGCAGCCAATTATCCAACAGTACCAGACATGCCTCATGCAACCCACGATTTATTTGCACAAGTAATTTTTTTTGACTTCCATGCTTTTCATATACAGTGCAGTATATTTATTTCAAGAGCAAAAGTCACGGATTTTTGTGCACAAACGAGTAAGTCCTTTTATGATGTCTAAATAAATTATTCAGTTAAGTCTAATTATTTAAACGTAAGTAGTCTAATTAGCCTAATTAAACTTAATTATCCTAGGCCTACTAGCAACTTACTTCGCAAATTTACTAAGCAGGCTGATTGCTTGTGGAGAAATTTTAGGCGCATAACACAAAGCCAAAGCAACCACAACTTTCTAGACACATTCAATAAAAAACTATGCATTAGCTTAAATTTTCTTGCAAACTAAGCACGAAACAGTGTTAAAAAAGAGAAAATCACACTGTCTGCAAACAAATGGAAGAAACAAACAAGAGCTTGGACCAATTAACATGCAGTACCTTAATTTCTCTCGCAAAGGTTTTAAGAATAACCCTATATTCTTCAAGCTCACGCCCTTCCTCATATAACGAGCTCAAAGTTGAAAAGCAAACAAAGCGAACTACATCTCTCTAAGCAGACACGTTGTGAATGTTTATATGTTATTATGAAAATAGCAAATACATGTATCAAGTCAATTTCAAGAACCAGTAATCAAATAAATCTTTTAGTTACCTCACATTTGTTGGTAATAGACTTTTTAAAATATCTAAGAAACTGCAAGTTATTCAACAACATATCTGGGTAGTTGTGTAGCCATTCTCCAATTTCCTTCAAGCAAATGGACCGAATGACTTCATATTCATTGCTGATAAACAGGATAAAAAAACAACCAAATCACATGTAAGTAAAAAAAAACTATAGAATAAAAAATACTCCAATTAATTAAATGCTCACCAGATCATTCTTTCAACAACATTTTCATGAAAATATCTTAGCCATTCTGATATGTGTTCTATATCTTCTTTCAACTTATAAAAAACAAAAGGTTTTTTTAAATCAAAGCCAATTAATTTAGGTAGAGCAACAAGTTTAAAGAGATAACAATCCAAGTCAAAATTACTTATTTCAAAATAACAAAATTATGTCAAATGAGATCAATCAATTTCAAAAATATTAAGAAACATCCAAGGAAAGAATTTTGAACTTCTTGATAAATAAAATTATACCAATATTAAATCTTGAAAGTGTGAAAAAGATGAAAAATATAGCTTTTTTGCACCGTCGCAATTGCAAGAATATTATTGCCATAATTTTGCAATCCCTTATAATTACATGTAATAATCAGGGGCTACGGAAGCAGCTTTAAAGTAGGTAGGCTAAAAAGTAGTCACAGGGGCGGATCCAGAAATTTTCTGAGGAAGGATGGGGGAAGTAAAAAGGGGGAGAATGGCTGGCAGTGACATTATGGTTTGAGGCAAATAGAAGACACAGGAGGGTACCGTCCCCCAGCAGAGGTAAAGGGGACAGAGGGGGGTCTGGGGGGCAAGGCCCCCCAAAAGCCCAAGGCTCAACCTCAGTAGAAATTATGATTTCATGGTAAATTTTGAAGTAATTACATGTAACTGTAAAGTATATTCAATTTCAACAATTGCAACATGTTTTTGGACATGCTTATTTTTATAAAAAAAATATTAATTAACGGTAAACATATATACTATACTTAGTCCCCCCCCCTGTTCCGTAGCCCCTGATAATAAGAAATAACAGTTATAACAAACAAAAATCTAGGTACAAATTTAAAGTGCAGGACTAGCAGAACAAATTTTGTCTAGCATTGAGATATAATATAAAAAGAAATGCCTAAGATATAATTCCTATAAATTAATATTTTGAATCACAATAAGACCAAGAAAAAATTGCACTATTACCAATCCATTAAAATGAATGAAAAAAGAAAGAAAATAAGAGCACAAAAATAAATCTCCCACTATCATTCAAATGCATATATTTCAAAACTTTTGAAAAAAAAAAGAAGTTAAAGCGATCATTATTACCTTTTGGCTCGAATTTTGTAATTCCCGTATTTTATGGCTAACATGCTCACTGCATGGCTGTTTTGACGTTTCGACACTTAGAGTGGTGTCGATAAAGTCAAGGTTCTTGTCTTTATCAAAAATAAGTTGGAAAAGAGCAGCCATAGTCTTGAGCGCTATGACAAAAACCAAGAAAACTAAACATGAAAGCTTGGTCGGAGAGGTTCAGCTTCCTGAATCAGGACTTAGTAAACCAGAAGTGATTTAATTGTGGTACCTGCTAATGTGGCTGCAAGGCACATGCCGACGTATTTGCACTTTGACATCGAATTTATAAAAATAGCAATATCCTCCATTAAAAAGCCATCGAAGAGGGCACCATTTTCTTCAAATTTTCTCACCAACGTTGCAAAAAATTCGGAAAAATTGTTGCAAAACTTTGTTTTATTATACAAGGGCATTTGAGGACACTCTGTCTCCTATTGAAAATATAAAATTTGCTTATAAAAATGCTTGGTAGGCCTACATAAAAAGCAATGCTCGAGACAAATTTACAAACGTAAGAGGTTTAAATCAAATTCTTACAGCTAATTTTTCGAACTTTTTTATCAAACGACCCTCCTCGGTGTCCACATCATTTGAAGAAACACTGCTACATCCAGAAGAGTGAAGTAAAAACATTTTTATTTGAAACATCCCTTCAATTTTGTCTTCCTTATAATGTCTCAAAACAGCATTTACAGCAGCCTGAGAAAGAATTGAGAGGAGATAACAATTTTCCAATACTGGTCGTAATAAAGAAAATATGCCCAACATCATTTGCAAATATAACCTGAGCATGAGAAGCTTTTACAAGCTCGAAAATAGAGGCAAAACTAGACGAACTCTTATTTTTCTTCCTTGCAGCCTACAAACACAAATCAAGTACTTAATAAATTGGCCGATTTACGCAATTTATTGATAACAAAGAATGGAAGCCTAAAATGCAAGTATATATAATTATAGGCCTAAAAAAGATATGTGTAGTATTTTACCATTTTTTCTGAGCCACTTCGCTTTTGGCCTTGGCTACTTGAAACCATTAGCAGTAATTAGCTAATAAGAAAAATAAAGTGCTTAAGCTACTTGATAAAAATATAAATGCTAATGGGTCTGCTATCAAGGTCCAAAGATAAGGGTAATATAGCACTGCACGGGTAACTAGGATATACCTGAGGGGGGGGTCAGACCCCCAGCAGGGGTAGATTCCTATGTAATTTTGGATTCAGCATGGGAGTTTGACCCCCAAACCTCCCCCCCCCCCCTTCTTGGGTACGCATTATGTAATCTTCAACGAGTTTAGACTCCAACAACGTTATATGTATCCAAAATTGATATTACAACATAATTTATTCAAAAAACATGATATTAAATCATAATTTATACCAATAAGTCACGACTGTCAAATCATTGATTTAAAGGGCAATCACAATTAAATCATCACTCCTACCACAATATCAGATATGAGAGGAGGTACATTACAAGGTGTTATAAGCGAGCATAGCGGTATTTGAATTGAATCCAGTGTGAAATCTTAGTGCAAGATGAAATGAAAGATAAACCTTTGATAAGCATTGACACCCAATAAATACGAACAATTGGATTATGGCATTACTCCTATATCCAAAATAAATTGGAAAACATCTTACATTTATGTTTCCAGAAGCAGAATCCAAATCCGACAAAATAAAAACTCCAGTAACATCCGATTCCACCTAATACGAAAACTTCGTAAAATGACCGCGAAAAGATTAGCATCACCTTGCTTTTATACCAGGGGTAACTCTCGTCATCTCACGGTATTGCACGAGATGTATTCATCCGCGATTGCGTCATCACTAAACATATGCTTTAATTTATTAACCGTGCTCACGAGTTAAAAAGAAAACGAACTGCAAACGCACAAATACGGACATTTTTGATAAAATGTTACATATTTCACACGTTATTTTCGATTCCTGTAATAGCACTTGTGTGTCACTATTCGATGGCACAGGAGTGAAAAGGCATAAAGTTCGAAAACCACGCCTGCAAATTAAAAAAGGAGAAATATGCCACGTGACAACTAGACTTGCCAATCAAGACTTGTTTGGGGTCACGTGGTACAGTTGTCTCCCCTGATCTTATTCTTTTGACGCCATTATCCATCTGCACAGCAAATGCGGAACCGGGTTTTTATTATTTCCCTGGGTCCATTTCCCCATTTCTTGCATTTTTAATCGAGGAAAGGCACTAAAAAATGACGATTATATTATTCCTTATCGATACCAGCGCAACAATGAATCAGCGGGCTTACTTCGGGGGCAGGCACACACTTCTAGACGTAGCGAAGGGCGCTGTTGAAACTTTCATTAAGGTAAATACCAGGGAAGAAACAAAGAGAACGAAAAATTTTCACCCATCCCAGTCGTAGCTTTGCACACCCACCAGCCAGTTCAAATTTTATTACAGATCCGGCAAAGAGATATGGCTAGCCGGGGCGATAGATATATGTTACTGACGTTCGAAGAACCGCCAGCAAACATAAAGGTAAACAGCGACAAAGACTTATTTTTGATTGCAGATGACTTTATTATGTAAATAAACACATCATTTTCATCTTCACTAAATCCTCGGAGAGAAAGGCGTACACTCGCGACATGAAAACACACTTTACAGAATAAAATCAATCATGTTTGGATGCGATTACAAATCTGCGGTGTCAGTCGCGACGCCATGTTCCTCTGACCTGAGAGGATGTTGCATTGTGGGAAGTGTGACGTCAGAGGACGAGGTCACGTGTGCTGTAGTAACCTATCAGGACAAATGACTAAGTGTAAGCTCCTCCCATAATAAGACCCTTGAAACTCAAGGATTTTCACCTGGCAAAACCTTTGATCCTGAAAATAATTATCAAGTCTGCTAGGGCCATTTTGAAGTACCCCTTATTTTTATTATCATACTTACAAATCTGGGTTGTTTCCATATAGTCCATCCAGGCAAATCCCTAGATTGTACATGACTATGCCCAGGGAATACAGCCACAACCAGACTCGTATTTAGTCTACGTGCTGCCGTGGGCAGTGTCCCACTATATGCCGCCCCCAGAAATCCATTGGGGGGGGGAGAGAGAGACTGACCAAAAATTAAAGAATGCAACAAAATTTCTGGACATAGATGAAAATCAGAAGGTTTTCATACATCTTTGCAAAAATTAACTCAAAATGGCACCACAGGCGTTTTTTTTTTTGCTCAAAAACACTAAAATGAGCTAAAAATTAGCAAAAGGGGGCGGCAATTTTGACTTAAGTCAGTTATTGCTGTTTGAAATGCAGCCCGATGGGAAATACGCCTCTGGTCACAACCACAATTACCTACATCCACGACCGAGCTGAGTGGTTTGCATTCCCACCTGGCACTCGGGAGGCCTGGGTTCTCTTCCCAAGGTTGGCTGCCTAAAACTTGGGCGTTTAATGTCGATCGCCTTAGTTGCGTTGGTTGCCCATAACATTCACTGGGCCATCCAAAACTGGTGTATTGCTCTTAGGGGGTGTAAAAATATGACGTCAGCATGAAATTAGGCATTTTAATTGGACCCCCTCCCCATTGTCAGCATTTCCCCGAAACCCTTCTCTTTCCCCCCCCCCCCATCCCATCAAATGATGAGGTCAACATTGACCGCCTGTTTTTAATTTGTTAATGCAAATTGTGCACTTAATTAAGGCATTCATAGGCGTGCGCAGGGGGGAATTGTGAATTGAGAATTGTGAGCAAAATTTCCCTAAAAAAATACATTAAAACAATGAAGAAAATCACTATTTGCACAAAAATTTCGCCTCCGGCGGCTGGGGGGAAACCCCCCCAGACCCCCGAGTGGTAAAGTACTCAGAAACTGGGTGCCCTGCCTGGCTGGGTACATATTTGCCCCCCCCCCCCCTTATCATACACCCTGCGCACGCCTATGAAGGCATTGACGTATGAAGCACAGGCAAGTGACCACTGACCATGAAAGATATAACGTTCTCAAATTTCAGAAAAAGTCAAGCGTGATGCTGACGTCCCTCCCCCTTTGTCAGCATTTATCAGCATTGGTCGGAACTCCCCCCCCCCCCCCCCTCCTTCTTATGCTGACGATATATTTGTACAACCCATTACTCGTGGGTGGGTGTAATTATAGAGCGTTGCTATTTATATCTTCTGGGTTACAAAACCAGTAGCGTAGATGGAGGGGGAGGGGAGTTTTCCCCGAGCCATGAAGTAAAGGGCCTACAATTTCATAATGAAATTGGTAGAAGGGGCAGGGAGAGAATTTTGTGGGACAAATGTGTAATAGTGAGTAAAAGGGGTTGAAAAAATAACAACTGTCCGTTACATCCTTTATGAACACTTTGAATTGGAAGCCTATTAAATGTGGAATGAGTAGGCCTACTTAAAAGGGACAGATAAAGCTATTTTCACATTGTAAATATTTATGAAAATTAATTTTCAGGCGGGTTGGAAGGAAAACCATACAGTTTTTGCGAATGAGCTTAAAAATCTTCAAGCTGTTGGAATGACCACTTTAGGTGCGGCATTGAAGAATGCATTTGACGTCCTTAACGTGAACCGAATGCATACGGGAATTGATACGTACGGCCAGGGTAGGTGCCCCTATTATTTGGAGCCATCTGTGATTGTGGTCATCACCGACGGCTGCAGGTTGTCTACAACGATGGGAGTGCAGGAGGATGTATGTTTATTTGACTTTCCACAGCAGTTTAATTATTTCCTTAGAATTAGATAAAAAAAATAATTTATGTTTATTGTTAGCTCAATCTTCCGATGCATTCGCCTATTCCCGGCTCCGAATTGACGAAGGAGCCCTTTCGGTGGGATCAGCGCCTTTTTTCATTAGTATTGAGGCTATCTGGCGCACCTTCTGTCGAACGTGATCCCACAGCTATGGTACCATCGGACATGTCACCCATTGACCCAATGTGCGAAGTAACAGGCGGTGAGACAACATCTTTAAGGCACTCCAGGCCGAAAATGAGCATAAAATCCTTAACTTTGGAATTTATGTGATCTTTCAGGGCGGTCGTACTCCGTGTCTTCACAGAGGATGCTGCTTCAGTGCCTGGAGTCATTAGTCCAAAAAGTTCAAAGTGGAGTTGTTATACATTTTGAAAAAATAGGCCCCGATCCTCCCCCACTACCTTTAGAAAGTAAGATACACTATTTTAACTTCATTAAAATGTCTGGGAAAACAGTGTTTTTGTTTTGTCGGGGAAGCCCACAAACAGAATTAAGTAAAAAAAAATCTTGTAAAATTAAACAGTTCTATTTTGCTTTTATCATAGGTCGAACTGGAGACTCTGAAATCGATTCTGAAAATGGGCTGAAACCAGAGGGTAAAGTTTTGTGGTGAAATTCACCAGGGGTGTTTCCTATATTGCGTTTAGTTGAAATATGTTTCATTTCTCTATGCATTATTCAGAAAGCCTCGATAAAAAATTAGATCTCGGTAAACCCTTCGGAATGGGAACGCTGCAGAATGGAACGGTTCCACCCAGGCCGTTGACACCTACATCGGCATCCGCACTAGCCAATAACACCTCGTGGCACAATTGCCGTAAACTCATTTACGTCCACCGGTCTGCTCAGAAAGGCTACTCCGTCGGCCACTGGCCACTGCCGGAAGGTTTCTGGCCGGATGTCAACACACCAGCCCTGGTCAGTTGACAGTACCATTTAATTCAATTCAAATCAAATCATTTGGCAGGGCCGTAACCCTGTGCCCAAATCCTTAAATTAGGTGTTTAGCCTGGTTTTGCATTCTATTTTAGCCACCAAGAACAGCCCATCCTGTTGTGAAATTCACTTGTCAAAATAACGATCCGATGGTTATTGACAACTTGCCGTTTGACAAGTACGAGCTTGAGCCGAGTCCTCTGACCCAACATATTTTATCGAGGAAGCAGCCTACTGCTTGCTGGCAGGTAAGTCAATTTAATGAATAAGAAAAGCTGAATCTGTTGTCAACACCCAGTAAAAATTCCATATTGATCCATTCCCATTTCAGGTATTCATTGGTAATAGTCACAAGAACAGCGAAATTGGTTATCCGTTTGGATATCTAAAGGCAAGCACGAATCTCCAGTGTGTCAACTTATTCGTTATGCCATATAACTATCCCATACTGTTGCCACTTTTAGGTAAGGTAATTACTGATTATTTGAAACTAAATTAACAGGGTGTCTGCCAGATGAAGCAAAAAAAATATATAATTTCAAATGTTTTTAAATTTGTTTGTATAAGAATTTTGGGCCAATCAGAACTGGCTAAAACAAAACATGTTCAATCCGTTAATGTAAAATAATTTGTAGTTAAACCGAGACCACTATTCGAGTCCAGCATTAAACATTTATGGTAAATGCTGGGAAACACCCTGATCTGCATTTGTTTTTATTTAGCACATGCAAGCTTTATGTTAGTTGGAATTCTGCAAATTCAAACATGCAGAGTTTCCACTTTATTCTTCAATATCAAACGATTTCTTCCAATTTTGATATCTTCCAAACCACTTCTAAAAAAATCAGTGTTGCCACTAATTCAATTTGTTGCTATGCTTGCAAATTTGTGTAATTGGACAGATGAACTATTTAAGGTACACCGTTTAAAGCCAACGAAAGAATGGAAGCAACAGTTTGACAGTTACTTGAAAAATATGCCACTGTATTATGCAGGCGTGAGTTCATGGGACAATATATTTCTGAAATATTGTGGAAAGGGTATTACTCATCTCGTCAATTTATTTATGCCATTGCTACGAATTCTGTTTTCAGAATTTGAAAAGAGCTCTGCAGCGAATGGGAGCTCCCAATCTAGTCCCGGAAAGTATGGAAAATTATTTAAGCTACAGCGTACTAAATTATCTTAAAAAACTGAAAAATCAGGTGACCGAATTATGTTGTATGCTATGGCCATTGTTGGAAAATATTTTCTCCAAGCTATTATAAAAAGCTCATACCTCATATTTTGCAATCTAATGGAACATCCCTCGGAAAAAACTGTCAAGATGATATAAAAACTTGGAGGAAAATATTAACTACATTACGGCCTAATGAGATTGCACGATTAGTAATCCCACTTAACGGCAAATTTTTTTTACCAAACTCATAGTCAAAATCGGAATTTGACAAATTGATCGGTTCAGTTGGTACTGGCAAGCCACAAGCTCCCGATGGAATCAGAGTTATTCCGAGGTCAGATCCAAGGAAGGACCTTAGCCTTTCTTCCAGTCACAGTCTTTCAGGTGTGGAACTCAAAAAACTGGTGAATTCCCCTTCACCAAATTTCTTATTTTTTAATATCTCATATCTGAAATTTCCAGAACGATTCATTTCGTTAAAAGAACAAATAGCGGAATTCAGTGGGTTCATGATCGGAATTAAAGACAAGGAGCTGAGGACTCAAAGCTATCGAAATCCATACGACATTCCGAGGAAAACACTACTTGACCAGATTGCAAGGATGCGAGCTAATTACTTGCAAACTTCGATAGCCCATACTAGGTTACAAGATGAAGGTATAAATAGGCGTTTTTCTAATATGAACCCATATATGCTTTGGTTTCTTCTGATTAAATTGTTTGATTTTCAGATCAATTACACAATATGCCTGTTGGACAAATGGGAAATTACCAAGAATACCTCAAACGGATCCCTCCTCCTCTCAGGGAGCTGGAATCTGCCCCTGTTCGGCAGCACATGTTTGGAAATCCATTCAAGATAGATAAGGTAAACGTTAATTTTGAGGTTTTTATTATTAGAGGAAATAAGAAAATCTTTTAATTGGAAGGGTTCACTAAATTAAAACAAAATTTTCTCCATTTATTTTTGCAGAGAATGATGGTAGACGAGGCAGATATAGATTTGGTTGGCGGTGGGACTGGAACGCCGACTAGGGGTTCAAAAAGGGCGGCCGAAGCTATGCTCGGCTCCCCCCGGCCAAATAAAAGAAAACCTGGTCCATTGCCTCGAGATCTGCCAATCAGGAGACCGATGACACCGCCCATCACAATGCTCACACCTCCAGGAAGTCCTGTGCCACTACCATTAACAACAGAAGATGTACGGCAAAATTCCATAGACAGGAGTTTTAAGCCACTTCAGTTAAATGGAACAGGTATTGCAAAATCCGTGTCTGGGTTAGCTTATATATTGTATGAGATCGTTGTATTGGTGCGCTGCTAACAATCACATGAGTAGGTGATAATATAAGACATATGTGACACGCCAGAGATATTTCCATAACTTCTGTTTTCCCAAACAGAATATGCATAAATTTGTTTAACAGTCATTAGGGGTTGAGAACATCACCATATCTAAACACCTTTTGTGCTTAACAAAGTTTTTCTCTAGAAAAAAAGCTTTCCCCTCTGAATTACTTCTATGTTTGCTTCTTCAGACTTCAGGCCAACACTGGCTGTCAATGATGCAGTATTGTTGCAAGATGCGATGGATCTGGTTAACCACGTAGAAGGAAAGCAACAGTCCATGGATCTCTTTAGCCCCGATTACTCAAACGAGAAGTTGGTCAACAACGATATAATCACTAACAATAATATCAATAACAAAATTGATATCGCCAATGCTAAATTTGAAAATTCCAAGTTAAGAAATATTGTGTTCAAAGAACTGAGGAAACCCGGAAGAAGTAAGTGTCAGATATCCTAGGATTATTACAATAATAGGAAGAAAAGAGGGAAAGGGTCTGTAGAACTAATGCAAACCTCGCGTATTTAATCTTTTAGATTTCAAAGTTCTGTTTGAGCAACTAAACTTGGTTCAAGGAAACTTGGAAGTGCGAATCTCATTCATCGGGGACATTATTCACGAAGCGTCCAGGTTTAAACGGAAAGCTCTCATCCAGCTATTGAAAAACTTCCAACAGGGATTAATTCAAGCGGCAAATCAGCAGCCGTATTGCAATTCTGAGGACATTTCATCTCTCGTTCTGTCCAGGTAGCAAAGAGAATAGCCGGTCTAACATTTCTTTGTGATCATTTCGACCAAAGCGACACACCCACCCACAAAAATTCCCATCCGATTGAAGTGAAATGAATTCAACAGTGCTTTTGTTGAAAGGAAACTACTTGGATAATTTTATAAGTATACATAGTTTGCAGGTTTCATTCCATCGCTTGTAAATAAATGTTTATAGCCATTATCATTCATGTGTACAGCATTTCAAAAAGTTTTGTTTTACATAAATCAGCTGAAGTTCGATCCCTAAATATTCGCAAGTCTCGGCCGATAAAGGAAAGCCTTGAAATGAGTTATTTTAAAAATAAAGGCAAACTATAGTTCAGATGGGCATAGAAATTAATATTAAATTAATCTGAAATACAACAGACAGTACAGGTACCGAATCATCCCATGACCCATACAAAAAATAACTTTTAGAAATAGCAATGTAAGTAACGTAGATACGGGGTCATTCCACGTCAAAAAGTCCAGTGTGCCCCACCTGACCATCACAGATTTTGCTAATTTTTTGTGGTAATGTACCCACATATGTTGTAGGAAAG
>JAQIXP010001884.1:0-16728 GCA_034700285.1 Proteroiulus fuscus | reverse complement strand
AACATCCTGACAAATTTTGGTCCAAATATCTCGTGGTCACTGGGGGACCACTGGTCGTTTTAAAATGGAATGACCCTCCACTAAACTTCCTTTTTCTTTAGCCTATATACTGTACATATTAGTATAATGTGAATGAAGAATAATTTAATTTAAAAAAAAAATGAAAAAATAAAATTGTTTAATTTGTATAATTATATGCGCCATTCACCTTCAGCTTCAAGGCATTAAAGTGCTGTAACTAATCGAAGCCACACTTTCCATGCTGATTAATCAGTTTCAATTTCTCAGTCCATTCTACCTTTGAATACACTGTAATTTAGGTCTAATACCTACATTCTACCCCAAAGATTAGTACCCACTGCCAGTCTGCCACCAAGAAACTTAAAAATCCCAAAATTTCACGCGAAACAAACAAGGCCAATACACCTTCTCGCCCCCATGTGCCAATACAGTAAATGCCGGGTGCCTTTTAAGCCGAAAACGCATGTAAACACAGTGGGGGTAAACAAGCCATGAAACAACAGAAATGTCAAGAATGCGGGGCTAATTCGCAGACAAAAATCCGGTCGTCAAACTTTCCTCAACCATTTTTTCGCTTACCTAGGCCTACTTCATATACCCTACATCATTACACAATGCGTGAGGTAAAATAAAAAAAAATTAAATCGGGCAGAATATTGGTCAGTACAGTCAGTGTCAAGTTCCCAAAGCACCATCTTTAATAGGTAGGCCTAACTCTTCCCCGAGGCAAATAAGGGGCTACTATTTAGCAAAAACAGTACACTAATAACAATTCATGGCACCTGAACAAAAACTAGTTTTACTCACTAGGGTGTTAATGGATACAAAATGTAAAACCAATAAAATAGATTTTGAAATAGTGAAAATTATTGGATGAAAGCGATAATCGCATTTCCTTCTGAACAGAATAAAATACAAGAAATTTGCATTTGGAAAGCGCTGCCATGGCAATAGGCCTATTACCATTGAATTACAAATGTATACATTCTACTTACATTAATTGGATGGAAGCCAAGCGGAAGAAATTCACGTAGGCCTCTTGTTAGGCCTACCTTAAAGGACACTCCCAAAGTGAATTTTATTATTCATTCGAGAATTTAGATTACCTGTGTATTGCAAGCATTTACACTTAAATACATAGCTCATTTCACCGAAATGGGATACAGCATGTGTCATCCATGTTTCTGAGAAAATAAAAATTGATATAGAAAATCCATTGGATTTAACATTAAATAAACCTAACTGAGTTGTAGGCTAGGCCTAAATAAACCTAACTGTGATGCAGGCTAGGCCTAAATAAACCTAACTGGGAAGTAGGCCTAAATAATGCTATGCACTTGGTTGGTTGGGCAACTACGGTATATGTACCAAGGATTATGCTTCACCACACATTATTTACATTGATTTACACATATGTTTATTTACTATTCATTGAGTCTTTAAATGGGAAAGTCCCACTTTGTAAAAAGTGATATTTAAGTTGTTCGCACTTATTCTTACTACATATAAATGACTGTACATACCAATAATAATTGCAGCAGGGTTTCCATAATGAAGAAATCACCAAGTTTGCCAAATACATGTTAGGCGCCATTTTCCACAGATTTCAGTAGACACGGGCAGTTGGTGGCGCCCTCTAGGACACGCGTGTTTCATGAGAGCAGAGCCTAAAATCCAGTAGAGGGCGCTACATACAGTCAGTAAAATGGCGTCTACTTGGGCTTTGCATTTTCAACCAAATCCACGTATTCAGGACATTTTATTGATTGATTGGTGGCCTAAAATCAAATTGCAATTTCCATGCCTTTCCTAATTTTTCATGCTATTCTTCCAACCACCACCTTCTTTCAAAGTGGAACTTTCCCTTTAACAAACATATGACTAATACTATGATAATTTTGATGACTTCTGAATCTATCTGTAGGCCTAGTACTATTATAGTATTCATTTGGTTATAGTATATACAGGGAATTCCAAAATGCATGCAGGCTAAATTAGAAGCACAATGGCTTCCTAAAATAAATGATGATAAATTTTGGAAGTATTATCACTCAAATGATTTAATACCGTACATGATTGTAGGGCAATTTTTCTCTTTTGATAAACAATATGACACCTAGGCCTATTAAACTCAATTACTTTTAATATTATAAAATGACAAATAACTTTGACATTTTTGATCAAACTGTCCTTAGACCTTGAAACGCTGGTTTGGTTTATGAAGTATATATACCAACATTGAATGTGATTACCATATTAACTAAAAATTAGTTAAGCCTAATATATTACCAATGTGTTAATCATCTCTCAGCACTGACGCAACCAAGTGTTAATGACGTAATGCATCCTTGTAAACCATTTTTTTTTAAATTGCTCAAAATATTGGCAAATTTTTTTACAAAAATATCCTTTGCATTGGATTTCATATAAGTGAAGGACGTTTTATAGCAATATGCTACACTAGTCCTAAACAACAAATTAAAACTATATAGGCCTACAATACAATAGGCTTATAACGGAAAGTTTTAACAAGTACTTACTTATGAAGCAATCAAAAGTTGATGAATATTACGAGTTCTCAAGTCAGGTTATAAAATACCAACTTTTAATATTCTGCACATGGTGTAAAAATAAGTTCTGCCATAGGCCTATTTTCATTCTAACCTATAGATTAAGCCTAGAATCATAATTTACTTGTGCCTACATTTCAAAGTAGGCCTAATCTCATTTTTAACATCTTTGAACTGCACAATGCCATATCCCAAGCAAAAAAAATACCGCTTCGATCAGGAATTATTAAAAAAGGGCGCTGCATTTACACCCAGGAAACCATGAGTTTGACTTTTGTATTGTCCTCTTACTATACAGTCCAATTTCCTTTGACTTATCATTGAGAGTATTTGAGTATATATGTGAATATATGTAACTGAGAATATTGTAACCAAAAACCTTACATAAATTCCGACGTTTTTGTTTACAATCTAGGCTTACGGCATTATCATTGCGTAAAGTGTAGGCCCTATACAGTGAATTCAACGAGAGAATGAACTTGGAGAATTTAAATGCAAGCAAACAATTAGTGGTTACTTTCATGGGTGGCCATTGTGCTTGTAAGTATATAGAAACCAGTCTATCCGAAGAATAACGCTGATTGGTTCCATTCTGGTTCATTCTTTTGTTGAACTGCATAGTACTAAAAATAATTGCCAAAACCTTTCAATTTTTGAACATATTCCCCCTATATATATTCTCCACCTTAATTCTATCCCAAGATTCTGTTCCCCTCCAGAAGGGAGTACACAATTTAGCACCATGCACAGTAGGCCTAGTTATGAATCACATCTGATCAACATTTACAATGAGCAACCCAATACGCATGTTTGCCTATCCAAATTGGAAAGATGCCAGCTGTTTTCCAACATTATTCCAGACAGATCAGGAGGAAAGAATACATTTTTGCGGCATCCCGTATCCTATATAGGCCTACTAGCATGTGGTCAGTTGCAGGTTATCAGAGAGCATTTAATCTGCTATAGGCCTACTTTTTCGAATTTGTGATTTTTCCTAAATGAATTCAGTTGCACGCCCACACACCTTAATCGAGCATTCATAATAGGGCGGTGTGTGTATATTTGTAATAAGGTAGAAAGAGGTTTTATCAAATTTACCAGTTTTATAAGGACAAAAAAACCAGATTAAATGCGTTATTTGGCGTGTCCAGTTTACAAAATTAGGATTAAAAATCAACTAAAGCCCAATTCCAGCTGATTATTACTTGCTACAAATTGCAAACAAATCCATTTATTATAGCCTACCGTTCAGAAAAACAAAATAATTTTATTTTTTAAAAACTACCTGCCTACTTTAGCACCCAAAAAATTGTTTAGTGAAAAAATGTAAAGGTAATATAGCCTATTATCAAGTAAAACCATTTTTATTCAAATCGGTTAGCTTCAGCTTTTTCAAAAATCCCCTGGTTAATTTGGTTAGGACGGACGTTTTTTTTTAAAAAAAAATATTTCCTCATAACAATAAAAATAATGCAAAAGTGTATTCTACTATGATCACAATGATCACACTGGAAAAAATAATCATGATCAATGCATTAATCACCATAACCAACTGTAGTGCGTTCGATACTTGGTTTAAGGGAAAGTCCCACTTTGTTACAAGTAAGTAATTTTAAATGGTACACACTAGAAATGAATGGCTGTGGTAATAATAATTGTAGCGAATCTTCCATATTGAAGAAATTACGACGTTTGCAAAATACATATTAGGCGCCATTTTCCCATTACTTTCATCAAGCAGTGTATGTCCATGTGTTCCATGAGAGCTAATGCCTTTTATCCAGTAGAAGGCGCCACATACTGTCAGTAAAATGGCGCCGACTTAGGCTTTCTATTTTCATCCAAAGCCATGTATTCAGGACATTTTATCTAATTATCGTTGGGTTCAAATCCTATTTCAATTGCCATAGGCCTGCCTATCTATCTTAATTTTTCATGTTCTTTTTCCTAAAATCAACTTGTTTCAATGCGGGACTGTCCCTTTAAGTACAGTGTATGGCATGCTAACCAAAATAAATACTCGGTTACATGGAAGGTAACTTTAAAAACCAGCTTTGAAAAAGGTCAGAACCTGTTCTTTATTAGTGAATGACGTCATGACGTGTCATCAGTTGATTTTAACAAAACCAATTTCCTATCATGCCTCATACCATTTTGTTTGATCATGGTTTGGTTAGTTGACCAACATCCCTTTTATCACGTTTACTTTTCCCAAAACGTTCATGGTATTAGGCCTTACTCAATTCAAAGCGATCTTACCGCTTCCCTATGGCTTCTTTTAAATTGATTATTATTCAAAAAAAGCAAAGATAGGACTATTGGCAAAGTAAATATTAGTGAGAATACAATATACTGAAGATAAAATGCTATAACGTCAAATTGGTTATTTGTATTTTAAAAACCAGGTCGAAGGTAGCATCACTTAAGCCTACTTGCAAGGGAAAAAAAAATACTTAAAAAACATTTTTGGATGTAGGGAGTGAATAAAGGTCATTTTTAAGGCGGGTGTAGTTTCTATTAATTTTATGCAATTTCCTAGAAAGCGTAGAAAATCAGTCAATGCTTTTACAACATAAATGGCAGCCATATTGACTCAATGCATTTTTGTTACCCGGAAATCTCTTTTAACTCTCAGTAAAGAAATCGAAATCACTCAATTTTTTTTACAATAACTTCCGTTCGAATTCTGTATATTCCCTGACAAATATCTATTTGATTGCAATGTAATTTATGCACTACTGTATTGATATTTCAAATCCCGTAGGCCCTACATGGCAGAAACCAAGTGTTAGGCCTATTTTGTAATTAATACTGCATGGTAGTTATTCCTTGCCAAACATTTTGATATGTCTAGACCAATGTTTACACTGGGATATAAGATTCAGCCGTGGGAATTTTCGCTTTTCTACGTTTTTGCGAAAAACATTAAAATATTGGCCTAATTGTTGTAAGGCAAAGTGCATTGTTAGAAAAGCAGGAAGAAGCTCATAGGTCATTTCAGGTCTCTTGAGAAATAATCAGTAGATAGGTCTACTAGAATTGATATACCTTTATCAATTTATTTATGAATTATTTATGGATACGTATAGTTAGTAAATCACTAATTAACTTTCGTGATTACTAGTTAAAAATGCAGTCAAAAATGTATGGTTCAAGAAATTCAAAATGTCCTTGTACGAGCACAATGTGTGGAATGTGAAGGCAAATATGTTTCTAACCGCTCGATTTTAGTTCACAAATACTTAAATTTATACCTTGATAAAATCACAGATTAGTTAATCAATAGTGAAATATTTTTGGTAGATAGACTGTATATTTAATCAAAGAAGCCAATGCTCGAAAAGACGCTCAGTAGTAAAAACGAAGAAGCCAAAAATACGTGAAAAAAAAGGCAGCCACTCACCTCATCAGATTTCGTGCATCCAACAAAGTAGAGTGCGCAAAGTACAAATATAAAAATCCTATGATACATTCCAAGTAGTAATCCTTATTTCAGTCTCTTGAAACGGACGAAAACAAAATCAAAGTGATTTTGTTAAAACTGAACAATTAAATACCACGAAACTAACACTCCAGTACAACAAATTCTACACACACTTTATAGTCCTTCATCCGTGCTGTAACAAAACATAGTCACAACACAGCAGTTCAATGAAGAGAAGAACGAATGCGTCGACACTCAATGGAAAAAAGAGCCAATGGAGGAAAAAAGCACAAGGACATGGACATAGCGCCATCAAGCAGTAACAAGATTAACTACCTACAATTCTATTTCCAGCGGCAAATTTAAAAACAAAATAATTTACAAAAATGTATTACTCGATCTTGAATTGAAAATAAACAAATAAAATAAAGTTTGTCTCGATAAATATTCAATATTGGTACATAAATTTATAAAAATTGCTGATCTAATGGTAAACCGCCGATATATTATAATCAATGATTAAAATGATTAAAAATGATTATAATCATTTTTAGAGCGGATCTCTCAAGTTCTCAACATTGGTGAAATCGAATTATCGTACAATATAAAAGATAAACATCACAATTTTGCATCACTTCCAGGTAAAATGCAAACTAATATATCAAAAATGTAAATACTTTCGGTGGTAATGCCCCAAGTGCACACATACGGTAGCACGAGAAATTTTACCCCATTTAAACGCCAGAGCAAGGCGATAGGATTTTGATGGCAGAATGTCATTTTTCAGTGCCAAGTCCACTCAAAGACTATTCAAGAATATAACTTCCTGAAAGAGTTTATGATTCCTGACAAGGATTCATCAGATTGGCAAGCATTAGAATAAGAAAAAAAAACATTAATTTGAAATCAGTTGCACAGGTTAAGGTGTTTTTAGCACGTGCTTCCACTGAGTTTCATTATAATCGTTCAAAACTATTCATGGGAGAAGATAGGATATAGGAATTTAGTAATTTTATCTGAGACAAAAGTTGTCTAATCTAACTTGGACTAGGTTATTAATTTCATGCTTTCTAATGACTGTTCCTATAACCCTATCTGGTTAAAAAAAAATTGTAGTTATAGAATGATCTCTCAAGAAATATAAAATGCGGAAACAAGATCACTTTTAATTGATTACATTTACAAAATGCAAGCATTAAGACTAGCCCAGTTCTGCAAAACTAAAAAAATACTCACAGAGTCTTTAGAAACTCGTTGTACTTCTTCACCGAAGTTTTTGTAACCTCCGAACAGAAGTCCGAATCGCTGCCTGACACAAGCGCCTTTAAAGAGATGTAACTTTCCTGCGTTGGATCATACTGCGCCCGGTCCAGGGCTTTCAGGTACAGGTGCCGCTGCTTGACATCAAATTGGCGGTGAAGAAGGGCTCCAGGATAATTCAGTAGCAAACTATGACTAATTCCAATTTCATTGTGCAGGTATTGAAATCTTTCCAAAAGGGATCTTTTTTCTGAAATATAGAGAAATACACAATATTTCTATCTGCACAAGTAAAGACAATAAACAAACATGCTCATCTATTCAAATAAAAGAGAAATGAATTCTCTAATGAATGAGCCAAAATTCATTTCTCACAGTATTACGTCAAATCATTGTCTACACTCACAATTTCTAGGTTAAACATATGAGAGGTACATTGTACAGTAATTGAAGGATTTCTTATTTCTAAAAATAAACCTAGTATATCAATGAAAATAATGCAAAAAAAACAGGTTTCTTGCAAACGAGAGAGCTCTTCTAAATTACAAAAATTCAAAAAGTCCACTGCTTAAAAACAGCCAATTTGTAATCAGCATTCTTTTTTGGAGGAAAGGGGAGGGGTTAAAAAAAATCAATGTTACCTTGCCACACGAATGTTACGAAACGAATGCCACACGAAAAATTACGAAAATTAAAAAATATTCCTGTCAGTATTTATGGTTTACAAACACAATGTACGAGCCATAAATCAAGCTTGTCTAAAACACTTTTTTAAATTTGAATTTTCTAAAAATATCCTTAAATTACAATAACAGTATTTTACCATTTTTCTTTTAAACTTAGGCATTGGGCTTTAAAAACAAGCTAATTTCCCAAACTTTTTTATCTTGCCTGAGAATTACTTGACTTTGCAACTAAATCACAACTCCAACTCCCAAATACTTAATTACCTAGTAACCACAATTTGGGCTTGTTGATAACCAGAGATTTTATTTCGTCCTTGTTGAAACCCATTTCTACCTTGAACGAGAACTGCTTTTCCTACAATTGTACAAAATATTATTTAACCGCTAGGCTTTAGCTATCTTGTGAACATTTCAAAAGTTATCACTAAGTACTTACAGTTATCATTCGAAAACTTTGTAAGACCAGTTTAGGAAGCCTAGTAACTACTGATCGAAGCTCATCCCCGGTTAGGTTAAATTCCTTCTGAAAGTAGCCCAACCGGTGGTCAATTTGTCTTGTGCTGAACATTATGAAATATGGAGCTTTGGTGAGAATTCTGGCTATTGCTTCAGTGGAAAACTTTTTGGATTCCAGGTAATTTATTCGTACCTATAGCAAAAAAATTGATATTTCAGTAAGTTTTAAAGCACCAAAAAACATTTTTTTAAACATTACAATTGTTGAAAGAATAGCTCACCTTTAGATCATCAATTGGCTGTTGAAAAATCATAGGGTTTTTTGTTAATACTTTTCCCAGCTCGTTGGCAGGCACGCCATTGTCGTTAAGAAATTGAATATACGGCTGAATATCTTTTTCAAAATCCAGCTTGATGACAAAATCGGGAACATCTCTTTCTTTATCCCATTTCGACAGATCCACCCCGAGCCTCACCAGCTGCTGAAGTGTTGTGGACTTATTTACGTATGCGGCGAGATTGAGGGATTGAGGAAAATTGGTTGGTATCTCATCTAACTTAACTTCACTTTTTGCAAGCGGATTAAAAACATCATCCAAATCGTCCATTGGAAATGTTGTGAGGTCATCATCGTTAATTATGTCGTTTATATTTTTCGACGTATTTAAATTTCTATCCGAAAAATGCTTATTTGGATTTCTAAACGAATACTTAGTATTCAGGTTATATTCAATCGTCTGGTTCTCAGGTTCTGATAATTCTTTTCGCAAAGGAATTGCTTGCTCTTCAGATTGCTCATCCAGCGCGTTTTTATCAGGATGGAGCTGAATTGTTAAATTTTTGAAGTACTCTGCACCGTCTTGCATACTGCTTAAAAAATATATAGTGTCACTAACAATGTAAGCGAAAAATAGCATGAATCGGAAGTTACAAGCAAATACTCACTCCTTGTTAATGGTCGAACTTGACATCCGAATGCATTTGTGATTGAAGTGTTTCGAACCAACGATTTCATCAAAAATATCGCGATGAGGCTGCGGCTTTGAATTTAGATGTTGCATTAATGACCGGCAACGAAGTAATCGTTGTAATTTAATCATCTTGAAAATAACTACATTAAAATTGACTTATTAGCCATTAGTCCAAGCTATAACAGCGCATATTTATAGTGCAAGCTTGCTTGTACATAATTACTGGAAAACTCACACAAGGAACTACAGTTTATAGCCCCTTTGACTTGAAATGAAAAGTACTCACATTTTATATAAAGTTCAACATTAATCCCAGGTTCGACTATCTTCTAAAATATAATTAAAATAAAACTGAAATTATAATAAGAGTTCAAAACACAATCACAAAAGCACGTTGCCGAGAATCTAATCTATGGAATACCGTTACAGTCATTATTTATGTATGTCACGTCACTCATAATATAATCTCCCAGCTGAGACAAAAACTGAATCCATAAACATACCTAAAAAACTTAATGTAATTATTCTAAATACGGTAGCTAATAATTTTTGTTAGTAAAACAAATTATAGCAATTTCTTATGGTATATTTACTGTAGTAAACTCCGTATATTTCACCCACTTCTAAAAAAAAAATTCTGCAGATATTCTAGGAAAACTAACGTTCTAAAGCAAAACATTCCTCATGGAACATTAAGCTGCTATTTATTTATGCAATATATAGTAACAATTAATACGAAAATAAAATCAGTTTCCTCTTGTAAATGCAATTACGCTGTACGTCAACAGTCAACTAGTCCTACATGCATGTACATGATTCTTGTATGCAATTGGAAACTAAATACACATGACGAATATGCATAATTGATATTATGGCCATTTTGCAATCAAAATTAATATTGTTCAAATATTTTTATTTTTCACAATTTATTTACAAACATGTCCCCATTTTATGATAAATTTAACGAGAACGAGACTAGTCATTAGTCCCCTTAAATTCAAGTCCATGTCGAAGATTTGGAGTTGCTATGTGTAGGACCAAATTATATGATTGTCCTATCATGTGCTTATGTTTATAAGTACGAGTCGCGCTTAGGTATAATTCATTTATAAATTAATTATAATAATTTAAGTGGCAGCTAATAGTACAACTAGCTAGTTCCGAGTTAGATGCCAAAGCAATTAAATTAATTTCACAAACAGAGCTGCACATTTTAAACTAGTACACCACAGCAATGAAGTTATTTACGCAAGTGCAAGCGTCAAAGTCTAAAATGAAAACAGATATAGATAATAATAAAATAGCTAATGCAAAGACCTATACACATATGCATCTTTTAAAATTGTAGATAATAAGCAAAAAGTTGGACGGAAATTATAAATTACTTACAACTTATTTGTCATTTGGAAAATTTAATTTTGTGTTGTAGCAAAGGAAACGTGAATGGCAAAAAACAGCCTTATTAAGGCCACTTATAAATTATTCCTCATTTAGAAAAAAACAATATTCAATTATTCAAACTGGTAGCTAGTTTTCACATTTATTACAAGCAGTGTTCAGTCAAGGATTAATAATAATTTATTAACAACTTCAAAAAAAGGGGGAATTTGTGAAGCTTTTCTACTTTTCAAAAGTTAAACTGAGAATTAAGACTTGGCATTCCTGCAGCAGCTATGCGTGTACAGATTGTTAAGCGGTACTGGCATCAATTAAATACCTTGAATTGTCCGAAACAATATTTATGAACCTAGCTTGTTCTAGAACTAGACTTTCCCGTAACTTATATTATTTCAACTTCTGCACTTGCTGATCAACTTTCAATTACATTTTTTTTCTTAATTGTTAAAACATGTAAATATGATAAAACAAATTCCAGTTTGACATACTTTTCAGCAATAAAAGCTTACTAATGCTCTACGGAATCGTCATCCATATTCTTAACATTTTCTGCAAATCTTATTAATTTTACAAGCATTTCATAAATGATGAAACAATATTGTTAATAAATTAAAGGAAACTCAGTTCAATTTATAATTGCTTTAGTAAAAAAAAAGCATAAAGAACTATGTAGAAAGAGTTCAAATCTTCTGAAAATGCTGTTAATAATAAAATGCTGTTTAATAAAAATTAAAAGAAATTGATGAGAAAGCTGAAACAGATGCTGACGTCATAGAGGTTACGACCTTTCCTATGGCCCTCAATGAGTTGATATTTTCATCAATTATTTTAAATATAAGTATTGGCAGCAATTTCAGAAAATACTAATTTGCTAATTTTAATATTTAGGCTTTTTTATTAAAGTAACTCCCAAATTGATCCAAGTTTTCTTTAAAATAAGATTCTTCCATTGAGAACCATTGACCCGGTAATATATTTCTTAGTTGGGGTTAATCATTTGGTTTTAACAGTTTTGCTAACTGTTAGTTTGCACTCTGAAAGTGAGATGACATGGCAGGGAGGGGCTATATACAATAAGTGGCATCATTTAGCAAACTTTTTAAAACAAAAATTAACTGTTATAATTTACAATTAAGCAAATAAAAGGCTATGAACATGTGGCCACGGTAAAGGGCAGGAATAGCAATTCATTTAAGAATGGCCAATAAAAGAAAGCGACTTAATGCTGGGTGCAATGTGTTTATGTGCATGTTTGTTGACTCCAACAGGCCCAACTCTAGTATTACTTTACGAGTCAGTCAGCAGGGACACATCGATTTACAAAATCCCTCGCAATAAGTTCATTTCTCGTTCCCTCACAACGAAGGAATTAAAAACTAGGACAAATGGCACAAACTAACTTGGAGCAGGGATTTCGACAGAATAAAAACCCAAAAGTCATTCAAGAAAAAATAAAAAAAATTAAACTAGTTTAAAAAAAAGCACGGAGATCCCCACGGAAATATTTGAACGTAACTCGGCTTATCACGCTATAAACATATGAACGACTTCAACGAACGCGATTGACAGTCGACACGAATGAACTGTACGTCTCTTCGAATGTGTCGGCAATTCTGAGAGGGCGCTGAAACAGGTTGATAATTACAGAATTATTATAGTATTTCAACAAGCTAGTGGTTTTTCTTGCCATTTGCTATTGTTCCATTTTGTAATGACGAAGGCTGCGTCGTTGCTGTTTTCGTACTGGCTTTCATTGGAATATAATGCGTGATGATCAACACTAATACTGTTAAAACATGGATACAGAAATACATAGACCTAAAAAGCAGTAAAAAAAACATTAGGAATCGGCAAGTTTTTTGCCGGCATACATGCTTTAACGTAAAATTGATTTTAAAGTTAAATCGCTATAAAATCATTGATTTGTATAATATACGAAAGCTTGAAATATGGAAGACTGACCTGTATAAGCGTATTGATGCCCAGAACTCCAGCAATACAAAAGGAAATGTGACGTAGGCCATTGCCACTTTAGTAATGGCGAATGTTATTACATGGTACGTATTTGCCAAAAACTTACTCGTCTGAAAGTACGGACGAACTACCCTTCGACACTGGGGAATAGAATGAATTGATAAAATACCCCGGATGAAGAAATAAATAAAATATTTAAAATAAAACAGATATATGTGATATACCTTTCTTGACACTGCAGTGAACAAAGCCCCTGTCAAAAATGTTAAATAATAGCCTGGGTAAAAGCCATGCCAGATGGCCGACAGGCAAAACGTTGAAAGCGTGCGTTGAACGGGCGTGCGATCGTACGCGACTCTCCTCAGCCATAAGCCCGTGCTACGATTCCAGTGGTCCAAACACCCTTTCAAATTTAGCCCCATCTGCAATACGGTAACAATCAATTTATGTATCATTAATTCAATAATAAATATGCTCGCCCGGCAAATAATTTGGATTTTAACTATACCAAGAACTGAAAGTTTTGCTGAAAAGGTTTGGCATAATTTTATTTTAATAGGGTTAATTGCCGCGGAAATTGTACAATCAAATTTCATGACTTTTCCAGGATTTCCTTGACCTTTTCATAAAATGTTATCTGACCCTGTTGTAAAATACTAAATTAATCCAAGAAACAAAGTTAAATTGAATGTATTTGTACCTCATTTTAAATTTACTCACTGACTTTTCAAATAATTTAATATTCACTGATTTTTCCAAGTTTTTTCTGAAGTATGCAACCTTATCTAAATTTGCAGCTACATCAGCATCACCTAATGTGATATTATGTACATTTTTCAATGTGTAGGATAATGAGAGTGAATTCAACCTGTCCTTAGTGAATCATAAGTAAATCGTTTGGATGAATCTTGAACCTATAGCATCTAGAAAATCCCTAGAGAGTCTTCACAAATCCCAGTGAATTTTGCACATTTTTATGCATATACAAATCTCAACCACTAGGTAGCTTTCCTGCCACTCAATTATCAAGTAAATATTTTAGGGGAATCCCAAGTGAATAGTTTAGGGTGTGATCCATAAACTATCTAGGAAGTCGTCCTGCCTTTGATTTCTACAGTGACAGATTTGGGAGAGGGTATATAAAGTTAGGTTATAGGATAAACGATTAAAAATCCTGGATCTGCCCAAGTTTTTGAGATTGGTGATAATTCTTGCAAGAATGCTTTACTGAATCTTAAATAATCGAGGTGCATCCCAGTAAATAAATACTCGTAACTTTGCTGCACCAGTCGGGAGAATTTTGGTGAATTTTTAAAAGATTCATCCAGAAGCGTAATCTTGAATTTCCTTTTTTGCCGTTTTTCCCTCCGCCCCTCCATTAATTAACAGAATCTGTAGGCCAATCATGCAGTTCGTCAGCCTACCAACTAGTGTGCCTGTGGACGAACACATTATTGTATGATAAGTCAGTAAAAACATGTATGCCAACCTCAAATTTCACTGCATCGACATTAGACACTCCATCCCATTTTGGCTTCCGATTGGAGTCATAGCCACTGAAGCCCAAGCCTGACGAATTGCATATACCGTCGGCTGAAAGCAAAAATCCATAAAAAGTTGGTAAAGATTGAGCAATGCAACCAAATGAAATAATGGCATCAGAGTTCTAAAAACTGACCAAGTAGCCAAGCGTGATAATATTTTGTTCGCACTAGCATTGTCGCAGCCATAAGGAACAACAATTTGGAATATAACGGCTGTTCGAGGAAGTCGCTTTCTGAAATGAAAACACATCCTTAGTAAGCTGCAAAGGAACATTTGATGAAAAAAAAGGAGCGATTCCTACCTGCCGCTCGCTGAATTGGAAACATTGGCAGGCAAGAGAGAAGGATTAGAGCATATATTATACTTTGAGTCACTTTTTTGATCACAGCCTCCTAATTAAACAAAAAAATCAAATTTCAAAGCATTTTAGTCATGCTGTCTCATATCGGTCGGTAAATAATACCAAAACAACAGCTGAAAATTACATCAGGGCAGGGCTCCTTGGAAATATCATATTCATTTATGCTACTGTGTCCGTTTGATCCTGAATTGCTCATTTCAATAAGTATTGGATTCTGTAAAAAGCAAAATTCTTTATAAAAAAAAAACGGGTTTCAAGGGTTTGGGCGATAAATGGTAAAATGGGTACGAGCCTTACTTTTAAGTTTGAATATTTTTCCCCTTCGATAAAATTCATGTAATCTTTGTAAAAAATCATTGGTCCACACATGAGTGCTTGAAAATGGAAGCAATAACTTAAATACTCCAACAGCGTAGGCATTTCCCTAAAAATTAAGAATATAAATTAATACATGTTATAAGCACAATTCTAAGTCCCACCTAAAACTTAATTGAGAAATGACATTAATATCAACTCACTTTACTGCTTGCTTTTTCTGATCAGCATTTAACTCATCGTCAGACCGTGCCAGCCCATCATGAAGGCTAAAGGCTAAACTGGTGACCTTTTGCGTAATTACCATTAATGGCCTATTAAATAAAAAATGTGAGTTTTTAGCTCGTCACTGGCAACGGCATCGCGTCAAATAAAACATCACAGAATAAAAGTACACGAGGCATCATAATCTGATCTACATTACTGTCGTTCGAGTCAGGTGCTAAACCGACCGTTATTAATTAATTATATTGAACAAGGTAAGCATAACATAAATGTTCCGGTTCCGGCTTTTAAGCTTTTATTAAATGATAGTGCACGCTGACAAAATGTGAATTAAATAGAAAATTAATCTAATCGAAAGATGCTTTTCAAAGTGTATCTAAAATTAAAAAAATAATCACTTTGCCCCAAAAAATATTTTTGTAGGCAGTCAATCACGAGTCTCCCGCTAAAACCGTGTATCTTTCTAGCCTAATATAGTGCAACCATCTCAACTAAATTTGGACCTCGGACTTGTTATCCGACAGCACTACTCCCACATAATTACAGCAGTACTGATGATGCCAGGTATAGCAACTCAAAGAGGTAGAAAAATGGTTAAAAAGTACTAAAATGACAATGTTTAACTAATGTAGAAATCAAGCCCTACACAAATTTGAGTGCTTTTTGAAGTGTCACAATTTGCCACATAACTTTTCAACCCCTTGCCTCCCCTCCTACTCGCATGACGTCATTAAAATGCACAGTAACTTCGTAAAATTACAAATACATTTCAGAAGTCATCGAAACATTTTAGCTAATATATATTAACTTCATTCGCAAAGAATGTATTTTTTATTAAATTAAATATTTGGGAGCCGCTGGCAATTATTGAAGGCCAGATTGAAAAACTACTAAATTGACACACTGTCAGCTAATTACAATTATTACTAACAATAAAAAAGGTTGGAAAAATTGCCCTCAATTTCTTACAATTCTCTAAACCAGGATACTATGTTTATTTTAACATGGAGGTGGAAATTTTAATACAATAATAAATGCTTAGCAACTTGACTACAGGATGACTAGGTTGCACCTTGTAAAAGCGTTCAAGATAAAAATACAAATAAAAATCAGCAGATATATCCTGTCAATAACACACATCTCCAAACAATTTTCATAACAAAAATAGCAACCATGTGCTATCCGTGCAAAACTAATGATGTCAATAAAGTTTCAGCATGCGTAAACTGAGACAAATTTCAACCTACCCTGTGATATCCAATGTATACGAGCCATAATTGTAGAATTGGCGCATAAGATGTATCGAAGATAGATAAGATAGAGCAAATAGCATCACAACCCTTGCAAAATATAAAGCAAACAATTCAGTAACAGAACAATACAACAAATGCAAGAGTAACTAGGCATTCTAATAAATAGATCCGCACTAAAATATATATTTACTAGCTGCAAGTTTCATAATTTTTAATTGTAGGCCTATTCTAAAATTGTCCATTAATTCAATTATGGAATGCCCTAAATT
>JAQIXP010001883.1:0-16733 GCA_034700285.1 Proteroiulus fuscus | reverse complement strand
GATTAATTTGTACCGGTAATTAACATGGAGATTCCCATAGGAGCATGCATTTTTTAAAAGTGTGGACAGCCCCCTTACAGTGGGGAGATCCATTAAGAGTTTAAATTAAAACCTCGGGTTAAGTTGAGGGTTAGTAAAAAATCCTATTGACTTGAGTTGAGGTTTAGCACAAACAACAAAGGTTAACTTTTAACCCTGGATGGTTATCCCCACTGTTAATAAAGTTAATTTTCTGCAAAAAATCAACAAATTTTTTTTATAGAAATTTGCCACCATCATTCTGAAAAAAGTTTTCTGCAGAAAATGCATAGCAGGCTTTTATGCAGCTTTACATATAGGCCTATCCCTTTTATCAAAAGTAAAGCGCCATCTATACCGCATAACTATTAACTACACAGTTTGTCTCATACTAAAATGGCGACCTATATGTTATTTTCCATAGACTTATAGCGCCATCTATGATGAATAAATTCCAACTACCATTTATCCCATACAAAAATGGCGACCCATGTTATCTGCCATAGATGCATGGCGCTATCTATGATGAATAACTTTCAACTATCGCTTGTCCCACACTAAAACGGTTAAAAAATGGTGGTATTTTTGTCAACTGGTGCATTATGGGAATACTTAATGTTTTCATGACCTTTTCTGGAGTTTCAAAACTAACAGGATACGAATCTAACTGAATAGAACCAACTTTAATAATTGACTTTCACAAATTAATTCAAAATGTGACCTGGTAACAATAATACCTTACTTGCTACGGCACACGAGTCAAAGTAAATTGATATTAACAATTACGTAGGTTTGAATTCCTCAATCAATTTGCTAACTTTCCCACGGATATTAGGCATTGTTTTGCAACTTGATTAACACCTATAATTGCTTAATTCACTTGGCATCATCCGTTTATAATTATAAACCAATTATAAACTTAATACAAAATATACGAAAAGTAACATTCTTTGAGCTGTATGCAAAAAAGAGTAAATAAACAGATGTAGCAATGTCAGAAGTCAAATAATAAACCACTGAAAATAGATATTAAAAAAGCGATTAAACTTGAATTCGACCCTTATAATATAGGCCTATTTAGGGTTAAGTATTTTATCTCTATTCAATAAGCTGATAAAAGCCAGACTATTTAAACTAGTTTGACCATGAACTTCTACTATATACTTATATATTTGGATTAAAAAGGAATTTTTCAGCACTTCCAGGTCAAGTAGCAAATTTAACCCTGCATGGAAGTCATTTCTTTTAATTTATTATGAAACATTACACTTTATTAGAACTTGTTTATAGGCTCTAGTTTTGAAATATTCTACAGGTCTCATGAACCGTTCAACGAAAGAATGATCAGAAGTGTGCTAATCAGCATCATTCTTCAAGGATTAGTTATGCCTATAGGGCCTACATTATATAATGTTTAGCAGAAAACTAAGATTAGCCAACCTTTCTGCAGAAAAATGCCATGTTTTGCAGAAAACTATATAGGCATCATCACGATTTTGTGGAAAAATTTAAAATAATGTCCACCATGCAGAAAGCTATTAAGTCTTGTCACAATTTCTGCAGAAAAATGCATTTCAGAATTAAGGTGAAGAAATTGACTTTAACATTCTGCAGAACACTAAGATTTTTCACGATTTCTGCAGAAAAAAAACAAAGATCTGCAGAAAAATGCAATGATCTACAGAAAATTGCAATGCTCTGGATCTGCAGAAAAACGCAATGATCTGTAGAATAACTAACTTAAATATCGATTTATACATTCTTTTGACTTTCTACAGAAAAAGCTTCATCTCGATTTCTGCAGAGAACACTTCATCACCTTTTAGCAGAAAAACTTTATCACGATTTCAGCAGAAAAGCTACAACATGATCAACATTTCTGGAAAAAGTTTACACATTAATGTCTTGCAGAAAACTAAACTTCATCATAATTTTTACAAAAGTTATTATCCAGATTTCTACAGAAAAACTTCACGACGATTTTTACAGAAAAAATGCATCACGATTTCTACAATAAAAACGTAATCTTGATCTGAATTCTACAGGAAAAACGTCATCAAGATTTCTACAGAAAAACTTTATCAAGATTTCTACAGAAAAACTTCACGATTTTTACTTAAAAAAAGTTAATTCATTACTGCAGTGCAGAAAGCCTCATCACAATTTCTTCAGAATCAAATCATACACAAACTAGTAAGCAGTATATGCACCTCTGCAGAAAAAGCTAAATGTCCTTTCTTCTGCAGAAATTCCACCTGGCCTTTACTCCAAAAATGCATTTTCTGCCTTTTTTGGGAATAACAAGAGTTCAACAAAGTGAAAGTTAAGAAATAACGCAAAGCTTATTGGCATGTCGGCTAAAAACAAGTTGTTTTGATATATCAAACTGCTATTATTGGATCTATACCTTCAAAATATTTATAATCCCAAGCATTTCAGTTTGCATTTGGCCAACAAAAACAGCTACAGGAATTAATCTAATGCGAGTCAAAAATAAATTCTAGATTATAATAGCAAACATTAGTAGAATTTTAAGCTAACACAATTAAGTTGTATGTATACAGGGGTGTCAAAAGCAAACATTTTACTTTTGTTTCAGGTGCAATAAAATGTAAACAACTTGAAGAAAACTGTTATGGGGGGTTAAGGAAATGAGGTGGACAAAACTATAGACACATTCATAAAACTGCAAATATCAAAATTCACCTTGAAAACTGTGTTTATAATATAGACATTTCTTACGCAGTGACCTTATCACTGAAAGGCAATAAACTGATTAAAGATTCAAGAAGGATGAATTGGTTAAAAAATGGATAATAAAACTACTAAATATGCCACTCCTACATAAATTTAGAAAAAAAATATCACCTATATACAGACATGAGATGTAGAAATCCAATATACAGAAATAAAGAGTGGATAAAAATACATTACATTTTTGAAAAAAGTAAATAAAAATATAATAATATCAAAAATGTAATGCAAAAATTATTTTAAAAATAAAAATATACTTGTTTAAATAGTCTGATTGAGTGGAAAATGCTTTTCCGTGAGAACATCCATTGTTTTTCGCCAATAGTGCCATTTAGTGGCAATGTTAATAATTATTACCAGTTTTGTCCGCCATCTTAGGAATCCCATTATCCAATATCAATTATAATTGTGTACAGTGTTATTTAAAGTGACAGTCCCACTTTGAAACAAGTTGATTTTAGGAAAAAGAGCATGAAAAATTAGGATTGTTATTGGATTTGTGACTAATAGATGGCGCTTGAACAACTGAGAAATTATAGTTAAACATTTGCTCGCCAGTGGACCACTACTTAGCAATATGGCGCTGTTCATGTATTCCTGACCCTGGATAAATTTAATTAATAATTATGTTATCTGGAACTATTTTTCTCTCAAGTACCAGTATTTATAAATTCAATCCAACCTGCTACAAGTAGGCCTAAAATAAAATTATTTACAGAACCAAACCAATGAGGAAATTATGAAATTATTACATCACCACATATTATCATTAATGCAAATGTTCCTTTTACATAAGGTGAAAAATCAGGATATTATTTCTCGTTCAAAGGCAGGTCAATGTTAACAAAACTATAATAATAAAAATAAGTTTTATGGGATGTAAAGGGGTAGCTAGTACTACACTCTTAATATCTATGTTAGAAAGTGTTCATAAATGTGTCTATCAAACTGTCTCGTGTATAGTCTATTAATCACATACAACTAACTACCTGTAATTAATGCTGTAGAACGTAAACTAATCACACTTGACACTGCAGTGCCAATAGCAGTTTCACAATTTCGGGTCAGGGCTATTTACTTTAGAAGATGTTCAAACACTTGTATCGTTTCTTACAGACTTCAAAAAAGTTTTTAAGCGCAATTTTTCAATCACCTTTATCAAAGCAAATATAAATTCCAATGACTCAATACTGTAGGGCAACACCATTTTTTTTTTCGCAAATTGCTGCAAAATTTTGAAGAAAAACAAAAGCAGGCCATAGACCTGTTCTGAAACTGTCATGGTAATGGCACCCTGATTTTCCAGGTATTTGCACAAATTTCCCTGAATTTTTCATATATACAGATAGGGTATTCCAATCGACCTCATGCATATGTCGTCACACATAGCAATATTACCCACAATCCTTCTATGATCCACCATGTATTGTGGGTAGTCATGCATAAGGCTATAGGCATAAGATATACCAATGAATTTTGGACTTGGGCCCGCCACCTAGCGCCAGTTTTATTTTGTTCGTTTACAGTTGCCATTCATATGAGCTTCCACAGACAGCCAGCCAACGCAGGCGTAATGGAAGGCAACTGCAAACGATCAAAATAAAACTGCACTAGGTGGCGGGCTCAAGTCCAAAAATTATTGAAACCGCCTATAGGGCTGGTGTTTCGCTAATGACCAATAGATTCCTTTCATAGGTAGAGTGCCATCTGCGAGGACTACCTTTCAATTTGCACTTATACTGAAACAAGATGGCCACCGTTCCATGTTATTTGCTATAGAAATATGGCGCCATCTATGAAGAATAACTCTCAACTAAGTGTTTATTCCTAAGGCAAGATGGCCGACAATTTCTTTTTTGTGAAACAAAGTGTCTTAAAAGATTTCTTTTTGAAAAGGGTTTATCTTAATACTAATATAGAAATGTAAAATTTCCCTGACTTTTCCATGTTGTCCTAACTTCCCTGACAATTCTCCAGGTATTTAATTTAGCCTTTAATTCCTGGTTAGCAATGTGTCATCAGGCATTGACAAATAAGGCTTATAAGTAAACTAAAACTTAGAAATAATTTGTGAAATACTGGAAAATTTGGCAAAAAAATATAGGATCGGCTAATGGCTAACGTCACGACAAATATCCCTTTTGCCTTGATGAAAACCATATTTTCATAAATTGTTCAACGTACAATCTTGAAATTGAGACGAAATATTGGCATTTCAATGAAAGTCATTATATACACGCCAAAAACTCATAAAAAATAGACATTTATCAACCTCAGCAGTAATTTCAAGGCTGGATGCAATGACATGTCTGTTTATGCTTTTTTGGCGATAGAAAAAATAAAAATGCATATTGCATTACATTCGGTATGAGGAAGCCAATGACATAATTAAAAATAAAAAAATGTAAAAAAAACCTGCCCACATAAAATCTGATGATGAATTTAGTTTTCACAGCTAATTAGCAACTGAAGAGTACGGGACTAGTCACTGACTCAGTGACACTGACATAAATAACTGACAGCAACTTATAGTTTATACGGCAAATGTCGCCTTTTAACTTTCTGTCAAAGTAACCACTTAAAATTAGGGTAGACATTGCTTATACCCTTAGCTGGAGCGCCATTGCCGACGTCATGGGGAGGCCACTGCATGTGTATCATGCACCAGTCAATAGATAGTCGCAAACAGAGCCATAGGCTCATGGTGCTATTTTTTACTGATATAGGACAGCGCCCTCAAGCGTTCAATTCGAGGCAATTTCTGAATTACAGCCAAAAACTTGAAACTTGTTTTAAGTTCATTCATAGTCATAGAATCCAAGCAGGAACTAAAAAGGGACAGTCCCACCTTACCTCAAGCATTATTGGCAATAAAGAGGGAGAAAAAACAAGACGAGCCTAGAAATTGAAATTCAATTTATAATTATTCAATTAGTTATTAATTTTGAAACATGCCAATGTGGACAAAAATCTGGATGGTTGATAGTAGTCATGTTGGAAGTCATTTTGTCAATTCCTCTAGTAATAAACTTGATAGTGTACAAGTTTTTGCGTAAGATATGCGCATAACTATTCCATAGCAATAAAGTGAAGCTAACTTGAAACCCCTTTGCATGCAGCGCCATTTTGCTTGGGTGGGAGACTATTATAAAAATGGCGCCTATCATCTTTATTTGGAATCATCGTGATTTCTGAATTATGGTATGCAAACTGCAATTACTAATAAGACTGCCCTTCTTTATTATTAATCTTAATTTTAAGATTGTTTTGTTACAAAGTGGGACTGTCCCTTTAATTTCACACCCTTTTCATTACTTCTGCACAAAGTTGCACGAGGGCGCTTGTGGTAGTGGCTAATTTGTAAATTGATTTAAATAAATAAACTCAAGTTATGCATTCTCATGTCTAACCCATTTGAAATGGTTAACATCATGGCCTTTTCTAACCTATAATTGTACCCAAAGTAAAAAAAACAGTCCCTTTGGAATAGAACAATAGCAATTTTCAAACTTTCCTTCCACAATTTGCCAAAAAATCTTAGTGAAAAAAATCCGGATGTCCCAGATGGGCACCCCGAGTAACAGCAGGGAAGCAGCAATTTCCTTATGGGAAGCGCACACTCGAGGAGGGAAGAGGGATGTATTTACTACGAAATATATTCATAACTGCACTCATAATTCCAAAAGGCGGCAGCCATCTTGGAATGTTCTTTGTCCCAACTTCACCTTGTCAGTTTTGACCTTTCTTGCCAGTGACAGAATTTATTAGGCCTTACACAATAAGCTTGTAAATTTTGGGAAAAAAGGGTTTGGTACACCTGAGAAAATGAAAGCGGTGCAGAGAGCTTCATTTAAATTTTACGAATTAATGTATAGGCAACTGCCCTTGGTTTACTGAGATTAAGCCTATCAACCTTTCTTCACTGTTATACATTGTGCCTGTTTAGAATTCCCCAAATGTCCCATTTGTCAAATGGGGATTTCGTGTATAGGCCAGGAAGGATGTGACAAAAACCCTTTGGTTCTCCAAATGTGGCCTTCGAACTTTCAAAGCGGATTCTGAATTTATTAATCGGTATTAATTCAGCGACCGGCGCCATTTTGTTTTACATTTAATGATTGATAGCAATTTTATTCCCAGTTTTCTAGATTTGTTCACACAAAGGTCCTGGTTTTTGTTTCAGAATTCAAACAGTAACTATCCAGTATATAAATACAGCTTACAGTTTTAAATCCACATTAAATAACTTTTTCCTTCAATTTGTTTATAGAATTTTTGGACTAATTTCTGTTGAATCTGGTCTTTAGAAAGTTTAACTTTGAACATTCATTAAATTATTTAAAAGACTTCCCAAGTGAAAATGCACTATGGGATTCCAGAAACAATGGGATTTCACTGGGCATGGATTATGTTTAATGGGATCAGCTCCCATAACCCATTGCCTTCCATATGTTTAAAAAATAGTATTTTTAGTAAGTACCTTAACTTTTTACACATATGCTTATTTTTTTTTTTTTTTTCAAAACTGATTATAATGCTCTTTAGTTTATTTTGAGGATCTCGCTGCATGGTGGACCAGAAAACAAAATGGCATAATCATAAAGTGACTAAAATAATAATAAACCTACACCATAGGTGCATAGCATAGAGGGAGAATGATACTAATAATAACAATTATGTTATCAACAAATGCAAAAATTAATTCTGACATTTGTATAAGAAATGACTTGAAATTATTTAATTAATTTGGTCAGGATACAAGTACCATTGCAATTTATTCCATTACAATGGGATCCCATTTTAGCCTTTCTTAAATTCTTATTCTAAAATACGTTTTCTTCTAAAGTTTCACTGTAGTCAGACTAGCCTTAACCTTAACTTAGGTTTTTTTCACACCACCTAGGGTGCGGTGTAAATGAACAAAGCTAAGGTTAATCTTATTAAGCAGTCCCATTAGTCTCACGAATTCCATTGGAAATTTCCAATGGAACCAAATTGGAATTTTAACTTTTGAAAAGCCGGATCATGTTCTACCAAAATTAATCTAAGTTAAAATCATGTGAATATTGGGCATATGAGGCATAAATAATACATTAGCCTCATTTCAGTGCTATTACTCTAAATTTTCAGTATAAATATGAACTCCAGGTACACAATAAATCCCCAATTTCCCTTCATCTCTATTTTCCAAAGTTAATTCCATTTTCTTGAAATTATCAACTAAAAATCGCATTTTCCCAGTCTGACTGCACCAGCTGTGATTTATGGCACATCTTACAAGGAAGAATACAAAGTTTTGAAAAGTCCTTTTGTTTGGAACAATAACACTAATGTATTCCAGTCACACGATAACCCGCATTATGCGGATCCTCCTCAAAGCTCACTAAATAACTAGTTGAAAGCATTCAGAGTCAATTATTAATAAACTCTGGCCTGAAGCCCATTTCTGACCTCGGCCTTCAACAAAACTTTGTTTTATAAACACATGACCTGTCTAGGACTTTGTAGACATTTAAATAATAAACACGGCCATAATTTCTCTTAAACATTCACACATTTTTCTTGAAGCAATTAATACATCAACAGTTGTTTGGAAATTCAAAACCTTTGATGTACATATTAAGCCTTTAGCCCAACTGCTTGCAAGGCCAGAAAACTTTCTCTACAATGTAACATCGTTGTCAAGAAAAAAAACCTCTGCAAATTTACGATAACGGTCCATTTTACGACATAATCCTACGTGAAAGTCGTTCACAATCACACGAAGGGGAACATGAACCTTGCAATAAATCAGGCCTTCACATTTTTAATTTCAATCCTAACTGTGAAGTGCCAGGAAAACATGAAGTCATAACATGAAAATAATCCTTACTGACATTTTGGCTCATACATGGCTCATACTCAAATGTTTTCTGCCTTTTACATTTTTCATCCAACATGCTTTAAAATGCACATTTTTATGGTGGCTCCTGTAGATAGTTCATTAAAAATAATAGTAATATTTCAAAAATAAAAAAATTTTGCTGCTTTTTGGATGCAATTTTTTGATATTTCGAAATACCATATTTAGTTTGTTTGAAGTCTCCAAATGAACCCAATTAAGTATTTTCACATAATTCTGCAATCACAATATTTGTTATTATAGGAAATTTTCCAAATTAATATGAAAATATTATCATTTTCTGCACAAATAAAAGAATCTGCAAATTATAAGAGATACTTATACGTTTAACCTTAAAGTACTTGCCATTTGCTTAAAATCCTAGAAAACTGTTCAAAATGACTTAATTATTTGGTCTAAAATTGTAATTTTCAAAATCCCGATTTCTAAAAAAATCAAGATCTTTTGCATTTCGATATGGATATTTCGGTCTAAAGATCATGAGTCGAAAAACATGATTTTGGCAAAATCTGGATATCTAAAATCACAATTTTGTTAAAATCGTGATTTCTTAAATCATAATTCCTTGAAAATTCGATTTTTTTCTTAAGTGGCAAGATAAAAAATTACCATTGGCTCATTATACGCTAATGGCATGTGACCAATCTAACTGTTAAAAAACTCCCAATTTACTTAAAAATTATGAGTAAACATAAAATTACTTAAAAGAATATCATGAACGGTAAGAAATTACCCATGGTTCATAATACACTGAGGATATGCGACCATGAATCTGATGGTAAACGAATTCCCAATTTGCTTAAACTCGCAAGAAACCTTAAAATGCCTAAAAAGTAAAAGAAAATGGTGTCCTACCTTAATAGTATGATGACTTCGATATCATCTGACAAACGGTCCAAGGTTCCAATTCCCTCGATACGGATGGTGTTCAACTTGTCCTTCAACACTTGGTTGGAACCGACGGCCGGATGCCGTTCTCTCAGAATGTCCATGATGTTAGGCTGACGTAAAAAGGCCACGACTTTGTCGTTATATGCTGTAGGAACATGGGGCACGACGTGGGCTAAGGCCATTGCTGTGCTGTGCAGCGGGCGAGGAGGTGGGACGGGTACCTAAATGAAATATTGAAAAATATCTCTTCAATTACACTTTTCTAATAGGAGTTAGCATAATAAAAAAAATATCATAGCCTGCGCAACGCATTCATTTAGCCCAAATTTCTGAGTTCTCAATTTTCTTAAATTTTGTAATAAGCGCTTTGTGTATATTAACGAAAAACAAAATGAAAAAGGTTACCCTGCTGCTTTCCGGCCTAATATCATCTTCGCCAGCACTTCGGCTTCGCCGTCGAGCCCCGAACGCCGTAATTTTGTTAGGATTAACGTAAGGGCCATCGACGGGCAACCTCGGGTCAATGAATGTGGTGCTCCTTGACGTGTGATCAATGAAAAATTGCTGCAAACGAATGTTCCCCCAAATCCATGATTAATAATAAAAGATAAAGAGCATCTAAGTAGCGTAAAAACATAAATCGAAGAGCAAAAAGCGGACGTACCTTGCCAGTGCGGTCATATTTTGTCTCCCAGCCCCTCGGCAGATCCCTCCCCAAGTCGGCGAATCTGTTCAGCAGAGTAACCAGATCCCGATTGTGCTGATACCTAAAGAGTTTTTGAAATTTATTTCAATTTTTTTAAAGGAAATTAAACATTTGTAGGAAACTAAATGGGGCACAACGTCCTCTGATAAGCAGCGTCCAACCATGCGGACGAACAGTTCCTCTGAGAAATTCAGGACTCCTACTCTGAAAGTTGACCATTTTTTTTTTAAAGGAATTGAGGACATTTTTTGCAAAATTTTAGGATTTTTTAACAAAATTTTGGAAATTTTAGAACATTTTTTTTGCAAAATTTTAGGACAATTTAGGACACAGAATTGACCCAGGTTTGCAGCACCACCTACTTTCATTTGGGGCAGTTTTGTTCTGCTTATTAAATCGAGTTTGAACATTTCAAATGGGTTTGCCTACCAGTAAGAAAGCCTGGTAATCATAGGCATGCACAGGACGTATGATAAGGGGGGGCAAACATGTACCCAGGCAAGCAAGGTATCCAGTATGTGAGTATTTTACCACTTGGGGGGTTTGGGGGGCTTCCCCCAACCGCCGAAGGCAAAATTTTTTTGCAAATAGTGATTTTTTTTACATTTTTTTCAGGAAAATTTTCTCACATTTCCCACATTTGGGGGGGGGGCAAGTGCCCCCCCTTGCCTCCCCCCCCCCGCGCACGCCTATGCTGGTAATTTTAAATGTACAATATGACATCATTGCACGTTGTAAATGCATGTTCGTTTGAGATTTAATTTAAAATTTTGAGGACATTTTAGGATTTTTAGGACATTTTTCATAAATTTTATGACAATTTTAGGAATTTGGCAAATATGTAGGAATTTTAGGACAAATGGGAGCCCTGGAAGTCTGAATGAGTTTTAGCACTAACCTCTCGAAGGCATGAGCATCCCTTCTTATTCTCGTAATCATGTGCTTTAGAGACGAAGTACGAGTATACATTGCAACGGCTTCCTGTTAACAATTAAACAAGGGCTTATTGTTACACTGGAACTTAGTGGATAAAAAAGGGACTTTAAAAAAATACTAACGGGATCAGAGTGCAAGATGGAAAAGAAGTCTGGTCTAGTGATGAAGCGCACGGTGGGAGCCCGCAGTAGCATTTCCCGGTGCTGTTCCCGGTTTCCCGAATGCAGCGCCGACGAGTGTCCTCCGTCGGCGCCGGGTGGTGCCAGCTGTTCTTCGGGCTCGGGCGGCGGTCTGGAGGAAATCGTCCTCCGGATGCTCTGGTACCTTCGGTCGAGTTGGATCCTCTGCAGCTCGCTGCTCGTGCCGCGGCGCTGCTGTTGGCCCGAAGACGGCCGCTGCCAAGTGGTCGTGCGGTTCAGGTGATCGATGTAAAATATGCGGCCGTGGCTATCGATGCGAGCTTCCCAGTCTGGAAGAAAAAGGACCATGAGCGGCGAATTTAAACCGAAAATAAATCCCAGCAAATACAAAAAGTGAACGTACGTGGGGGAAGTGGTTCTTCTCCTGGTGATAACTCCACTCTCTGAAACTTGGCTGACCGTTCGGGGATGGAAGGCAAGCGTGTTGTGGGTTGGTGATGCTGCTGAGGGTGTCTGGCAGGTAGTGGTGGTGGTACCGGCGGTGGGGGTCTTGGGGTCCACAGAGGGGGACCGTCGGAAGAAGCCGAGGTACCGGGAGTGGGGGTTAAGGGTCGTCCCTGTGCTTTGGCAAGATAAGCATGGTGCGTCGGGGTGGGCGGACACTGGGGCAAAAGGACTGGGTGAAAGATTGGCGAGCTGGCAGTGGCTCCATTTTGAGACGACGACGGGGACTGGCTTTCGGAATTGGAATCGCTAGATTCGGCTTGCTCCGTGTTGGTGTCCTGAGGATCGGAGAGGTCAGGGCTTCGGTCGTCATTAGTCTCGTCCGACGAATCACTGAACACCGATGCCCCGCTCTGGTCCATTTCCAGGCCGTTCGGCGTCAAGACGGGCGTGCGGGCACTCGAATCGCCACCCAGGGAGAGTGACGCAGTGTGCTGGCACAGTTCAGACTGCTCCTCCGAAGTGGTGGGTTCGTCTCCCTCGGTCGAAGCGGAATTGGGAAGTCCTTCTTCTATATCGGTAGCAGAGCTGTAGTCGGGAGTCACCGCCAACGAGTTACAATTCTGTGGCAGTTCCAGAACTGAAGTCCCATTGCCGGATTCCTGTTCGACGCCTTCTTCGACATCCACTTGGTCTTCCACTTCCGTTAAAATCACATCAATTGTGGGTCCGATAAGTTGATTCCCTAAATAATCAACAAACTAATTAAGTACCTTTATCAGGGTGTCTGGCTAAATTCAGTAACGAATTTCCATGACATTTCCAGGTTTTCCAGACAAATTTTCACAAATATTAAACCTGCAATATTTGGCAACTACCCTGGGCAGCACACAAAAATCCATTTTTTTTCCCCAACCCAAAAATATTTTTCATGGCCTGCAGGCAAAAATCTGAAGAGTAACAAAATAAAATTACAGAAAATGGCGCCGCAGGCGAATTTTTTGCTCAAAAAAACTCAAAATGGGCTAAAAAATCACCAAAAGTGCCTAATTTTCCATTTTCGTTAGATTTTATTTAGATTTTCCAGACACAGTTTAAATTTCCATGACATTTCCCTGACATTTCCAGACAATACTGATTTCCATGACATTTCCAGGTTTTCCAGACGGCCAGACACCCTGCTTTATGAGCATTTTCCAATTTTATATATATACATACAAAATAAGTTCTTACCATCACAGTTTGGTTCCGAGTCGGTCGCAGGAATTTGCACGGGCTGCATGAGACTTTCCAGATCATCGAGTTCTTCCACATTGCCTTGTTCGTCGACCAAATTCTCGACAGACAACACGCCCTCCTGCAGCGAATCTTGCTCAGGGGTTGCCAGTGGCGCCACCCGATTCGGCAGGCCTTCCAATCTTTGGTAATCGCTGACGTGGCGCGCATTCTCAAGCGGTGGGTAGGCGTTATCGGCACTGGAAGGATATCCTCGCAGACTTCCGGGGCGTGGCGGCAGTTCCGGGGCCATGTCCTGCACGTCCGGAACCGTGCTAACGTTGGCGTTGGAATCGATGAACAGCCAAGGACTGGCCCTAGCTTGGTCCACATGGGCCGGTTCGTCCAGCTGGACATCCTCCAAAGCCTGGAGTTCCGACGAGGATGTTTCCCCGGAGCGTTCCAACTCGTCCGTATCAACTATTTCCAGCATGAAACTGTCTTCCGGATGAAGATATTTCGACTGTGGCAGCATATCTGGGGTATCTTGACTAGAATTTGGTGGGGAACCGTAGGAGGTGCTGGCGCCATATTGAAGTGCTTTCGTACGATGCAAAGGCTTATGGGACTGATGGCGTTTGATTTTTGGCGGTAGCGGCGGCGGCAAGTCGGACTTCTCGAAATACAGAGACGAAGTCATTTGAGGAGGCGTGTTCCCGTTTGTCTGGCGGGAGACGTGCGAGCGGTCAGAGGTCCGTCCGTGCCACGTGCTGTGCGTAGGATTGCTGCGATCGGCCAGCTTGGGCTTCCTCGCCGGCTCGAAGTCCGACTGCTGCAGCTGCCGGTGCCTCACGGCTGGCACACTTCCGGCTGCGGCATTCCCATTGGTGACATTGATGTCACCCGCTTGCTCTCCGTCCGGGCCGACCGCAATGTTGCCGTTGGGCAGTGACGTGGCTCTGGCCGTCGGAAGATGCCGGTGGGCAGATCTGGCAGGCGTGCCCAGCGACGAATTGCCCAAATTTTCCATAGCAACCGATGAAAGGTTCAAGGTACTTGGCCACGGTTCACCTGTTGAGGGAGAGGAGCAGTTATTTAAATCACAAAATAGAAATAAAATAAAAATTAATAATAAATCATCCCTTCCCAGATCCAAAATTAACCTGGGTTTGGAAAAACAAAGTGAGCAAAGCTATACCTGGCTTCTTTTCAATGGAGGCCGCAAACACGAGCTGACCGGTAACATTCTCCGAAGGATTCTTGCTAGTTAGGCTAAAATGGCATTCTGTTTGTCGACTAAAATGAAAATTAAATAAAAAACAAAGTTTCAAACTTATTGCTCATCCGTTACAGTCATTTTAGTTAGGATGGGATTAGTACCAGTTGGCACGTTCGAGGACCATCCAAAGTGGCAGGGAAAGCCTGCCCAAAAAGCGGCTGATGATTGGCCGGCTTTTGGAGAATTTGTCTTTGATTTCAAACTCCAGTATGTCGTTGGCAAACGCGACAAAGGTGAACTACAATGGTAACAAGACCTTTCAGTAAGCCAAATGACCCAGCCAAAAAGTTAAACTTTTTTAGTTATTTTTAAAGTTTAAAATTTTCTTATGTTTTTCTGCAGGGTTCATAAAGAATTATGAAAGAAGGCTTCCCTGACTTTTCCTGACCAACAACAGTTTTCCATAGAAAAATACAAATTTTCTGAACAAAACTCCAATTTTTTAAGACAAAATATAATTTTTTCTGACTAAACTAACTAACTGGCATTTTCCTATTTTCCTGTTATCCAGACTTCCATTCGGGATTTTTCGATTTATTCCTGGCACAAACCAGGAATACATACGGCTGTCAACAGTAAACTCTGGATTGTATCACTGGTTGGGTCAAGGAAAAGTCAGAAAATGAAGAATGGGTTCTGACTAACAGGAAAATGCTTTAATTTTATCTAAACAAAACAATATCTTTTTTCTATCCAAAAGAATCATTTTTGCTGACCAAAATAAAATTCTTGAACGAACAAATTAACAACACAGACCAAAATAATAATTTTCCATGACCAAAACAAAATTCCTCTTTCCTGACTTTCCAGGTCAGTATGAACCCTGTTCAAATGTTAAAACTGCAGAAAATCCAATATAATATGATTTTAAAAAGCAGAGAATCGGTAGATAACCAGCAGTATACAAAACGTCCAAAAAATGAAGGAGTTTGATGTTTTTTTGATGTAATCTCTATTCTTTCAGTATTTAAATCTGAAGTTTTTCGACAGATTTAAGCAGTTCTCAGTTTTTGTTTCATAATACATCAGATTTTCTGCAGTTCTTAACAAAAAAAACATTCGAAAACTGTAGAAATTCTGTATTCAAATCTTACAAATAATATTTTAGATTTTTTAAATCTAGATTGTTTGGCCAAAAAATTGGGATTTATAAACCGCTATCTAGATTTTGGCAAAAAAAAAATCATGAATCAGAACTTGCTGGTTTGGTAAAATCTGGATATCGAAAATCACGATTTCTCAGAATTTTGATTTGCTGTCTAAAAATCATAATTATAAAATCACAAAATTTGCAAAAATCATGATCAAAAATAATGATTTTAAAATTCAGAATTTCATTAAATTTTGATTTTATTTTCAAAAATCGAAATTTTTTGAGTTAACAAACTAGATTAATTTTGTAAATATTCAATTCTTTTTTTTACAGGTAATCTAAATTATTTTCAGTAAGGGTTAAGAAAAAGAATTAAGTTTTGGTACGGAGAGAAACCTACCTGTCCGTTCCAGTTAGGATTAACTGTATTTTCGGCCACGGCAGTTCGGGCTTCCTGATTATGATGTGGCAAAAGCACGGCTCCTTGCTCCTTGCCTGGACGGATGGTTATTTTGACATATGGATCGGGATTGAAAAACATGCCTTTTTTCAAGCTGCGGGCATGCAGATCTAAAAATTAACAACGAGAAGTTTAAGAATTACGAATTACCCTGCATTGCCGGGACCTCATTTCGAGAATTCATAATACATACTTGATATCTTAAATACCGCACATTCGACTGGATTTTGAGAGGAACAGAAAAGCAGTGCTTCATCAGTTCCCTAAAAAATGAGAAAAATTTGTGAAACGGGCCGGTCATAAATTCAAGAACACAAGGCAAAAACTGCATAGAATGCCTGGACTATTTTAGGAAATGATGATTTTGAAGAAATTATTTTGGAATCATGCCTTTTAAATCGAAATTAAAACCGTTATGGAAAAGTAAGTTTAGAAATCCAGATTTTGCTAAAATTGCGATTTTCAAATTATGATGTTTAGACAGAAATCCAGATTGCATTGCAAAAATTTTAATATGTTGGCAATCGCGATTTTAAAATCAATAATTCTGATCAAAAATAATTTAGATTTAAAAAAAAAATAATAGATTTCAAGAAGAATATATAGATTTGAAGAATAAAATATAGGGTTCAAGAATAAAATATAGGTTTCAAGAATAAAATACAGGTTTCAAGGATAAAATATAGATTTCAAGAATAACATATAGATTTCAAGAATAAAATCTAGATTTCAAGAATAAAATATAGATTTCAAGAATATAATATAAGGTTTCAAGAAATAAATCCAATTTCAAAAACAAAAATCCAGATTTCAAGAGAAAAATCTAGATTTCAAGAATAAAATCTAGATTTCAAGAATAAAATCTAGATTTCAAGAATAAAATCTAGATTTCAAG
>JAQIXP010001882.1:0-16735 GCA_034700285.1 Proteroiulus fuscus | reverse complement strand
TTAATATGTACCGTTAGTTAACATGGAGATTCCCATAGGAGCATGCATTTTCTAAAAGTGTGGACAGCCCCCTTAAGAGGAAAGGGGAAATGATTTGAGCCTCTGTCAACTTTTTTGTGACATTGAAAAGAGAATATCCACAAGTAAACGTTTACAACAAAATATTAATTCAAAACCAATTCCTTTAACAATCTGAAAAAGGGTGATTAGGCCAAAATGGTAAATCATTTTTTTTTAAATTTAATGACTCATTTGAAAATTCCTAAACTTCATAACATTAATCTGCATTTTTAATTAATAATCTAAATGAAAATAACTATAAATCATTGATACAATAGCCATATTAGCAACAATGATGTTTTATGAAGAATTTGTTTTAACATGCAAAGATAAAGATAAAGGGGGGGGAGGGAAGGGTTGTATCGAAATTGTCACCACAAGGAGTTATGGGGAAGGGGAGAAATTTGGTGGGGGGGGGGGTTGTATACATAAATTGCCCTGGCAAACATTTTTTTTGCATTTCATTGTAGAATAGCCTACAGTAGTTCTGGGGAGTGAGGCCTTAGCCCCCATAGTCCACCCTACCCCAAAAATTGTACCATTGCTAAAGCCTGCTACAGTGGGATTAAACTAATCGTGCATAATTATTCGGGTTTTTTTTTGAAGACAGATAATAAGAGTTTTAAGGAAGCAAAAACCATATTAATTGTAAAAAAAAGAAAGACAAAGTTGCAAAGTGTGCTTAAATTAAGATTTTCTATAAATTGTTAATGTCATGCCTAACCAAGGTCAATTAAAAGCCTTATAAATAAAGATCCTGGCATATCTTAAGATGTTACAGATCAGAATCCTGAGTGATCGACGATCCAGCTTTGCACTCTTCAAATAAGAAGTACGAAAGTAAGCCTAACAGGTTCAATCATGTATTCTAAAAGTTTGGTAAGTATATTTTCGCTCCTTATTTTCTTTCTTTACAACTTCAAATTTTTTTTGGTCTGATGTAATGGGCTAATCTGCAGTACATTCAGAAAATGGACATTCCTTCCAATTTTCAAAGTAGAAATTATTAACTTGGCACTTATGCTGACTTATAGCTTATAGATATCCCTTTTCATGACCCTATAATTGTTTTTAAAACAATTGAGTTACTCATCACTTGTAATAATTTAAAAAATTTATAAAATCATTCCCCTGACTTTCATTGACCAACTCAATCAAACTTCCCTGACTTTTTAAAAACAATTAGTTTAACGTCAAATGTTGATTTAGGCTTACAGTCAAGCACATTCTCCATATTGAACTTGTTCTCCTGTGGCACTTTAATTTCCCTAGATGAATATTTCACTTATAGTCTTTCCCTGACTTATCCTGACCATTTTACTCTTTCCTGACTTTCCAGCTCCGTATTAACACTGAGATATAAGCAAGGCTAGCAAAAAAATAATAATAATAAGCGACATTAAACTTCAATTCACTAATTAACAAAAAATTAAGCATTTAAAGATAATTAAATACAAATAATAATTTCAATGACCATTTTAATATAAGTTTTTTGGGTTTTTTTGTAGCTCATGGTATTATTGTTGGTAGCAGTAGTGGCTCTTGCCACGGCTCAATATGGAGGAGGTGGCACCGGTGGTTACGGTGGTGGGTACGGTGGTAGTAGCGGTGGCGGATATGGAGGGGGCGGATCCTATGGAGGTCGGGGATCATACGGAGGCGGAATGGGCGGTTATGGCGGTGGTTATGGGGGTAGCAGCGGCGGTGGTTACGGTGGATCAGCTGGTGGAAGTTATGGAAGACGTTAAACAGATTCTGAATATGAAGTAAGAAGCATTTTCATCTATAAAGCTATATAACAATGTTTTCAAAATATTAAAGCTCTTTTGTTATAATTGCAGAAGCCATATAGGCCTAGATTGCTACAAAGATGGATGATACCCGATTACTGTCATACTTGTATTTCGATAGAAATGAATTGTTACTTAAGTTTTAAAAATATTATAAATTTTAAAATGTTGAATATATATGTAATTGTTGAAGCAATAAACATAATATTATATTAAAAACGAAAATGCAAATGATTTATCCACATTAATTTAAGATCGTTCTTGCATGGTCGTACTATGCTATACTCATATTGTGGGACTTTTACTAAACTGTTATCTATAAGCTATAATATAGATCATGATACTTGATCACAGCGAAAATGTCAATAATAGCTGGCTATTTTGTTTAAAAAAATTAAACTCAAAGCAGGTGCATTTCTCCTATAGCTGATTGTGAGAATAAATTTACTCCTCTTTCATTTTGCATAGGCCTTCCTATACACTGACGTAGGGAATTGAATTTAACTGGTTGATGTTGATGTTCATGACCGATAGTTAAAACATTAACAATCATATAGGTTATGTGACATCATATCCACGGTTAACCAGCGAATCTGTATTCATGAACGTCGTAACCAGTGATTGCAGATTAAGGGCCAGTTGCACCAACAACAGTTAAGTCTTAACCCAGGGTTATTATGATCATGTGACTGATTTGGGCCAATCAAAATTCGAGAATGTAAAGAAAACCTAAGATTAACATTGGGTTAATGTTAACTCGTGTTCGTGCAACTGGCTCTTAATCATTGATGTATAAAGTTTAAGTGAAATAGTTATGTTCTTGACCACTCTTGAGGTTTTCTTTGACCTAGCTAGCTCATTATAGGGAATGGCGTCCTTGTGAAGAGATTACAATTTTTATCACAATATTATCTTAACATTTTTGGGTTTATATAGGCTACTTATTGGAGAGAAAAAAAATACAAACTTTTAGTTGTTTTATTCTCACTTAATGAAGTCATTAAATTGACGAAACGTTTGAAAAAATTATCAATATAGTGCATGGTAAATTATCTTATTCTTCGTACATTAATATACATTAAAAAACAGGCCCAAGTAAGTATTCATTTATATTACGACATCAGAAAATAAAATGCATTGAAGAATTGCACAATCCTTTTTCATTTAAATAAATTAGTTAATTAGCAACTTTTTAAAAATAAGAGAATCGTGATATTTCCCGAAGTCACTGCAAATATAATGTGGAAGTAAAATTTCAGTGAACTTGAAATTATAGGAAGTGTTTGCGTGGTCATTTGATTTAAACTTATGAACACAATTAGCTACAATTGGAAAGCGGATTTTCTATAAGCTCTTTTTTAGAAAAAAAAGGTAACAAAAAAGATCCTTAACAGAACTAAGAAAAATCGCCTTAAATGTGTTTGAAAAAGAAAGCAAACAATTGCAATGAGTGTATTGAGTTTTCCAAGAAATTATTAAATGTCATGCCTCATCAAGGTCAGTAAAAATCCTTATAAATAAAGATCTTGGCAGAACACAAGATGTTACACATCTGAATCCAGATTAACAATCTCTAGAGCTCATCAAGAAGAAAGAAACTAAGTTCAAGCATGTATTCTAAAGGTTTGGTAAGTAAAGTTTCTCTCTATATAATATATCTTTTTTCCACTTTTATCAAAAAAGTCAAAAATGGCCATAATGGCATTCTTCAATATAGAGTATAGAGTATTCTTAAACTTATTTCAAGTGCTTAACTATGGCCTTAACTATATAAGTGCCAAATTTTCACATTGCATACCGGTATATTTGCAATTACTCAATTTTAAGTAGGCCTACTTCATTATGAGTAAATGTGTTTCATGCTCCTAAAAGTTTTGAGAGCAATTGCCTGGTTCGTTACTTTTATTAATAATTAAAAAATAAAAAGATAATCAGGCAAAAGAATTTAATTAAAGTTCTATGATTTTTAATAATTAAACATAAAATTAAAATATAATAGGGGCCTATATCAGTATTACTTGCCAGTTCAATTTTAAGTTCAAATGCATTTATGCATTTCATTCAAACCTGTAATTAAAAGGCTATGTAATTAATAGCTAAGCATGTGAACAAAATTTTGTAGTTGATCAATGCAAATATCCAAGCCATATTTTTAAGATGCGTTTGTCAGGAGCACGGCAGGACCAATAAGTGCACAAAATAATTTGCAAAATAATTCAGTCAGTTTACTTTGAGTTGATTATGTTGTACCGGTATGATTGTGCCTTAAATATTTAAATACATGTATGAAACAAACATATAGCTCCCCTTATTTAGAAACATGTTGTTATCGGTACTAAAATAAAATGCCGTCCTCTATAACAGTATAATTTCAACGTGAAAGGCCAAATAGACAATTCTTTAGGAAGTAAAATGTTAGGCAGACCGCAGTATCAAATGATAAATTGTGAATATAGTTGGAATGTTGATACTGACGACGTGAGTAATGGACAAAATTGATTCAATTCCAATTCAACTAACCTACCCTTAGTAGCAGCAAACAATTATGCACTCACGTCAGTAGAGGTACAGTGAAGTAGAGGACCATTCTTGCTTATAAAGCATGCAGCACCATCCTGAAGAATTTTATGTTCCAAAATAGGGCTCGAGGAACGTGCCAATTACATTTGAATTGTTGGAATATCCACGTGCGTTGAGTCCTATTTTGGAACGCGAATTTCTTTAGAACTATTCACTTTTAAACTGAATTTCTAATAATTTTAAACTATTCTTAGGAAGATTATTTTATTGCTTTATAGGGCCTAGAGAGTAAAAAAGGACCAATAATAAGCTTCCGACCTGGCAAGAATTTTTTTCCGAGGATATTGGAGTGAACATTTGGTTTTAAAATATCTGAAACTAAATTAAAATTACAGGGCAAATATTATTAGCCTATCGAATATGTACACCTAAGCTGCACCAATAGGCGTGTTTTAGCGATATGACACTGTTACCATTTCCTAACATAGCCTGAACCTTGAGCGTTTTAATGGCGGTGACTTACGTTTTGTCGTTTTGGATAACGATGCCAGGTAACCAAAAGTGTAACAAACCGGTAATCTACCTAAATAGGGGGTGTACCAAATGAGGTAACAGAAATTATGGATACTTCGTACAGGAAAATCATCGAATGAAGAACTTTGCGTTTTAGCGTTTTGCTTGTATCTTATGATAGAGTTAAGAACTACTTGTAAACTGGATAACTACAGCGTATGACAGGGTAATAACGCCAAAACACGCCTATTGCAAGTAAAGATCTTTACTTGCTATGGCTGCACTGTCCTGATGAGATTTTTGTTCCAAAATGGAGCTCCAAGCACGTTCCATTTTGGAACACAAAGTATGTGCAAATTGCATTTGGTTTTTTGGAATATGCACGTGCACTGAGCCCCAGATTTGGAACACAAATTTCTTCAGGATAATGCATCTTTAAAATCATCCCTATAAGCTCTTGAACTCAATAACTACCAATTTAGAGAATTTGATACGTGGTAGGTATAACATTAGGCCATTATGGCCTAACGCCAGATGAGCATTAAAACAAACATAATTGTTTAACATTTGATATGGAATAAATAACACTGAATAGCTTATCCCATATCAGAATCAGATGTTATCCATTTATACGTTTGTTTATACAGCGTTCACCATATACCATAATAATTTTTTTTCTCATTAATACTCCGCATCAACTTTCAAACTTTACATTCACAACAACAAGTGATGAGTGGCGTTTACGATTTAGTCACTCAAAACCAAGTGCTGTGTTCATGTCAATAATAGTTCCCTCTCTTTTTTTAACAATCAAAATCTTCCATTTGAAAATTACATACCAACACCATTCTTAGCAATTAAATTACGTTTTTAGCTAATAGTCAAACTAATAAAATAATTTTAGCCTAACTAAGCATATAAGTCCTTAACAACATAGATGGTTAATATACATGCATAATATACATGAATTTATTTTAACTTTTAAAAGTAACAGGATGGGCAAATGCAAAACGTGACAATGTGGGAGGGATCAAAAGTGTTCCTTTCATGCAAACGTAATTTATGGACAACCCCTTATAATAAGTTTATTTTCTTTTTAAGCTCATGGTATTGCTGTTGGTAGCCGTAGTGGCCCTGGCCAGCGCCCAATATGGCGGTGGATACGGAGGTGGATATGGTGGTCAAGGACAAGGAGGCTATGGAGGAGGAGGATCTTACGGGGGTCGTGGATCTTACGGTGGCGGTTACGGAGGCGGAAGTGGCGGTTACGGAGGTGGTTATGGTAGTAACGGTGGTGGATATGGTGGGTCAGCAGGTGGAAGTTACGGTAGACGTTAAGAAATCATTATGATGTAAGTAGCTTAAAACCAATAAAATTAACCTAATAAATCCTTGTTTACAAATATTAATGAAACTCATACAGCGTACTACTTTTTTATATTTACAGATGCCATATCGGTCAACGCAGATTTACCAATTTGATCTTTGGATTTTGTTACATTGTTTTCTGACAGAAATGAATTATTGTTGTTGTTGTGTGTCTATTAATAAATTCAAATTTTAGCTTCTATTTTTTTTTTTAAATGTAGGCTACTTGTTGAAGCAATAAACGTATACAAAGTATGAAAATATAACATTTGAGTTAATTCTTGACTGCTTTTTTAAACTGATTTGGCATAAATTCCACGTATAAAAGACAATCGAAAACAAGCTAAAACATTGATTAAAGCAGGTGTTCAAATTTTAAAAATCATCAGTAGTTTTTAAAATTTCAATAAATATGCACAGTCAAAAATCAATCCACTTTTGATTTTGACATTAGATTATTCAAGCCACAGCTTGTAAAAAAACAGATATGATCTGGTGACATAAACTCATTTCCTTACAAATTCTATACTAAAATCATACAAATTCTCATCATAAAACAGCATTATGCAAGAAAATTTGGGTCAAATAACATTATATTATATCATAATTAGAATTACGTGGAATAATGAGAAGAAAAAAAAAGAGTCTAAAGCTAAAATATTCCCCGCAGTTTAAAAATAAAAAATAGACCTAGTTATTTCTAAAATTGATAAGAAATGCAAAATTGATGAAAAATTTAATTTCAAATTCAAATTTATGACAAACGTGTCGCCAATTTTGCATTTTATGCAAATTTAAAAGCGAAATAAATGGAGTGAGAAACATAAATCAAATGATTATTTTAAATATTTTACTTTCAATTAATTAAATTGAAATTTTATTCTCAATCGAATTTAATTTAGTTAAATCAACCCACTTAATAACTCTTTTCAGCATAAGTATAAACAAATTATAGCCTACATAATAGAGTGAATGATATTCAAATGTGGGCCATTGCTACAACTCATCTTATCACACTGCAGAAGAAAAACAAAGGTATAAAACTTAATTACTCTATAACAGGAATCTCAGGTGTTTCTTTAACCCTCAAAAACTGGTGTACGAATGTATAAATCCACAGTAAAATACACGGAAATTGAAGTTATGTAATGGTGTGGGACATTGTTGTTACCAGTAATGAACAACACAGTATGGGTGACAAGCACAAATTGTCATTTTTTTAAAAATAAAATGGAGGTTGTTTATTTTCTAAACAGGATTTTTCTGAATAACGGAATTCAAAGTATACCTAAAAGTGCATGTACAAGCTGTGGGTGGTCAGAGTCAGCTAAATTGGTCAACACTTGTCCTCAATCCTACAAATAACAATCCAAACATGCACACGCAAATTTTATATTTCAAGATGAACCTGACAGGCAGGTCAAAACGTTTCAGTAAAAAACTGACCTAAAGCCAGAAGTGATTGAGGAAGTGGCTACAACTACATCCGTGGTTTTAAGTGCAGATAGGATTACCACATATTTCAGCTATTCTAATGGCTCTTCCAGTCTTTTTAAGACCTCAAAGAAGAACTTTTCCTTTCACTTTTAAAAACAACTCAGATGCAAACATTTATTTTTTTGGAGTATGGACAATAGATTTTAACACATGGCCCCTGGTGATATCTCGACCTTGGGTGGGGGGGAAGGAACCCCTCCTTAAACCATTAAATTTTTCACACATATATGCAATATGAGCCTTGTCCATAAATTTGCCCCTATTTTTAAAAGCTATTTTACCATTTAACACCAATGAGATTTGCTCTCAGGCAATAAAATTCAAAACAATTGCGAGAAAAATAATAAATTGAGAGCATCTCAGGTGATCTGTCCACTAAATTGAACAAAATTGTAAATTGTATTTCATACAAAGGTGCCATTGTGATATGGCTATAAATGGAGCAATCTATAATATTCCCTTAAACAACAACGTTGTTATTGTAAACTAGCTGCATGGTCAACCCAAGATTCTTTGTTTTTGCCTATGTAATGAAATAAGTTGTAAACATGTCATGTTTCTTTGGGTATATCCCTTAGATCCCCTTAGGAGGGAAATTTAGGAAAACCCCTAATACATTTGTCCCTGTAACCCTGTTAAAGGAATACACTGTCCAAATGTAATGTTTCTATGGCCAGTGGTTTGGGCTGGGCTTGATTATCCCGTAGATCCCTTTATGTCCCATATATCACCTTAGGAGTAAAATTTTGAAAAGTCCCTACTACGTATTTTCCTACTTTATTAAAGGAATAAAATATCCAAATTTCCTGTTTATAAGACTAGCAGTTTGGGCTGGGCTTTGATTACCCTTAGATCACTTTACTGCCCATAGTTTAATTCTCTTAGGAGTGAAATTTTGAAAAGTCCCTACTACGTATTTGCCTACATCATTAAAGGAATAGAATATTCAGATTTTATGCTTCTAGGGCCAGCAGTTTGGGCTGATCGAGCGTCGATTATCCGTAGATATATTTATTGCCCGTAGATCCCTTTAGGAGTGGAATTTGGAAAAATCCCTTCTTAGCAAGTGCCTACGTCATAAAAGGTATATATTGTCCAAATTTCATGTGTCTAGGGTTAGCGGTTTGGGCTGGGCGATGATGAGTCAGTCAGTCAGGACTTTCTTTTGATACAAAGATTAAATAATATACATGGCGACTTGAATGCATACGTGTTTAATTTCAAACCCTACCCAGTGACAAAATTACTGCAGTTGACTTCACTCGACTGCAATTCTTACCTGCAGTAAAACTGCAATGAAAGTGCAGCCAGATTGTTGGATTCTAACAACATTATGAAACAAAGTGCATTGTACAACAATGTACATGTACAACCCTTTACTATAACTTAAAAAAGTGTCATTAGCCGAGTGTCAAAATTCCACCAACTATAGGTTATAAAATCAAAATGCAAGCTTGAAAAAATGTAGGTCTACTAAATGTTATAGCTTATATTTCATGTAGGTATGCCTGCCTGTATGTTATTTATCTGAATTTTATTTTTAATGTTGAACTAATAGAATATGTTCCATGCCATTTACAAAGCGGTTGAGACAGTTTTTTTTAAATAGGTCTATTGAATATTGAAGAGAGGTCTATAAAGGTCAGTGAAGTTTATTCAAACTCGATAATCAACTATTGCCAAAATTCGACATAAACGAATTTTTTTTTTAGCTCGTTCCGATTGCGACTTGCTATTTAGTCAATGATTTGGAACAGTGTCAAACACCTTACGATAGACTAAATCTAAAAAGTCAATCAACCTGTTGTCCAGAAGTTATACTTAGCTCAAATCCAGGCAATTCTTTTTTTTTTAAAGGGGAGTGGCAGAGGAGGGCTTTTAATTTACTGGTTTCTATCACACAAATTACATACTCGTTGTCTATAAGCCTAGTTATTAAAATAACTTATTTCTCTCACACAAAGTCACTTTCCAATGTTTACTTGTGCTAATTATTATCTAACTCTGTATTTAAAATTCCAATGACCAAAAAACAACATTCAAATTTATGGCATACATTTCACAAATCCTTTTCCCGTTCCGTTTTAATCGGAAAATTTTAAATATTATTATTATACGTGCTGGCCGGAGGCAATCATTATATACTTGACAACAAAAATAACAACTTATCGGATAGGCCTTAACACAGCACTTGTCAAATCTAAGTCATTTTAACATGACCTTTTTCATTGTAATTTCATTATAAATTACAAATTTTTAAAATTAAAGCTACATGCAAGAAATGAGTTCTTACCTGAATATTTTATCTCTTGAGATTCCCTATGCGTGTATTTTTAAATTTTAATCCCACGTCGTTCACACGAATATGTACATGTGTCCTATAAAATGAAAGAAAATTAAAATTAAATACGGTACAAATAAAAATCACTGCATGAATATTGAAGCCATTTTATAGCGAGCACCAATTTCACTTTCAAAACTTAAAACTATGAGATAGGAATCTATATGTAACACAAGCATGAACACAAAGTCAGCATGATCCATTTGTGGCAGAGGTTGATTTCGTTCCAAAATGGGGCTCAGTGCACGTGCATATTCCAGTGAATCAAATGTAGTTGGCACGTGCATTGGGCCCCATTTTGGAACTAAAATATTTTCAGGACAATGCAGCTCAAAATCACTTCAAAATAAAGCCTTGTTTACAATGGCATTCGCATAAGCAAATAAAAGAAATTGAAATGCTTACAACAGAGAAAATTGCTGCCATTATTACACATTATCCCTTGATGAATAGTGAATACCGTGATATGAATGTGTCACTTTGCCCCTGCTTCCTACACACTAAATGCATGTATACTCTCATTGGTGAGCGCCGCCTAGTGGGATGCACAATCAAACACTTGTGGGGCACAATATTATAATATTCCCTGGTCACTGGTGAGACAGCTAAAGAAAGTATAAGTTATAAAATAGGGGTAACCAGGGGGTAGGGGGTTTGGGGGGTCAACCCCCCCCCCCCATAGGATCCAAAATTATGCAGGAATCTACCCCTGCTGCATGTCTGACCCACCTTAGGTATGTTTGACCCCACCTTAGGTATAGCTTAGTTATGCCAGTGAGATAGTGGTAACCCCTAAATTTCTTACAAAGTGTTTAAAACAAATTTAATTTTCTGGGGAATTGTAATAGACGTCACGAGGCAGCGTCATACATACATTTGAACATCATTTGGCGCCCCCAATTGGCTCGAACTGCATGATAATGGAATAATCAACCTGTAAGGCGCGCATGAAGTATTGCATAATGGACACGTTCTGCCTGATGACGTTATTCTTTGCTTGCTATACTTGAAAGTATTTAAACTATTTTTTTTAAATTTTGTAGGTCTATAAACAGAACATGTTTTTGACATTTTGGTATGACAACATAGATTAAAATTAGGTTTTGTGTCTCATCAAATCAATTTTGCCACAAAAAAGTAATCAGCCAAATGTTGATAATCAGTATAAAAAAACCAAACAATGCTGCCAATGGCCTACAACACGGCAAAATCCTTATAAACTTCAAAGAACAGATCGAAGTTCCTCTCATTTCAAATTCAGGTTTCTTTATAGTCTTAATTTATCAAATTTAATATTAAAGATTTTAGAAAAGGATGCTTTTTAATGGTTTGAATGCCAAGGGGAAAGGCGTTGTTGTACCAGTTAAACTGTTTACAGAAACTCCATCAGTTGACAATTACGGATAGGTGCAATAAATGCATTTGTTACCACATATTTCATGAATTTGAACCTTTACAGAACTACATTTTCTGCATAAAATATCATAGAATTTTTATGTATGTATATTGTGGGAATCACAATTCCTGTTGTTTTGTTAAACGTTTAACATTAAAAAACATGAGTTTCACAAAAAAAAAAAAACGAAACTAATTATTGTTGCATAACGAATTGATAGCAATGACAAAGGATATCCTATTGATTTTCCCCACACAAAACTAATTTTATAGAAAGTCAAAGCATAGTTTTAATAGGCGGTGCTAAACTGACCATCTATATATATTGGACAGGTGGTAAAGTGGTTTCAGGACATATATAGGTCATCCTATAAAAACATAGAAACACTGAAGAAGTTATCCCACACGGATTAATATCATGTCAATGTTTACTGTGCACATTTCGGAAGGATGACGGTGAGTCTGTTGAATTTTCTAATAACATTTATATACATTTTAGGAAAATAATTAATATTGCTGATCAATAGTTATGAACATTTACTAACAAATTTAAGCAATAGGCATCAAGTTAACAAAAATGCATTGGTTATTATACGTGAAAACAAACACTGGATACCTTGTATATAATAGATTTCTTGTAAATTTCCATTACAGTAAAGAAAATTTGATCGAAAAGTTTCAGATCAAAGAATGTTATCTAATTTACATAATATTTGATGGTTTGAACATTTCAAAATGGAGGATTTCTAAAAAAGAGAATTTCTAAATGGAGAATTTCTAAGTGGAGAACTTCTACGTGGAGAATTTCTAAATGGAGAATTTCCAAGTAGAGAATTTCTAAGATTTCTAAGTAGAGAATTTCTAAATGGAGAATTTCCAAATAGAGAATTTCTTTATAATAATTGTCAACAATTTATACAATTTTTCTCTGAAATTTTTCTTAAATTTTTCATAGCATTTTTCATTCAATGAATTATTTTATCAATTTTACTATAAATAAGACAAAAATAGACAAAAATATCCGCAATTCTAAATGTAGAATAAAAACATAAAACATGTGATTAAATTTAACATTAAGATAAAAATAGTAAAAAGTGGAACTGATATCAACTGTATTAATGATTAGAATACTAATGATGTTGTAAAAATTAGTCACATTATTTGCAATTTAATCTAATTTGCCTATTTAATATACACTTCCTCATACTTATAGAGCTCTAAATGTACAACTATAATTTTCTACGAAATAAACCATTAATTAAGAATTTAGTTTGCAGTATGATTGGCTTCTGGTATATCTGGTCAAATTAAATAACCTGTGGCATGAAAAACGAGTTATATCCATCATTAGTTGTCATAACACAGGTTAACGCCCTTATAAAGAGTATATTGACAAATTCCAGAACAATATTAATAAGAAAAATAGCAATCGAGTAAAAAATACTAATTAGCTATACAACCTATAATCTCAGAATTAATTGGAAATTACCAGTTTGTGCTATTTACACTCTATACCCTATAGATACACACTGGAATATAGAGATACTTAAAACCATTACTATGCAGAGTATGATGTTAAAGTAATTAAACAAAGAATGTAATTATTAATAGAAATTTATATTTAAAATGCGGTTTTCTTCTCTATACTTTAAATGTATAATCTTCAGAACCCTGGGAAAATATAATTATCACTTCCTGACAATTGATTTAATAAAAAAAACCTAATTATAATCAACATTGAGAGTTTGTTCGTACCTTATGACGAATTTGCTGCCTAAAATCAATTAATTTATAATTAAAATCAGGATGTTCATGGACTGAGGGTGAGCCACCTTGAGTAATGTCATAGGGAGGACCACTGATTGTTTGCTGACAAGCATTACAGTGGCCTCCCTATGACGCCAGCTATGGCGCTCCAGATAAGGACCAAGCATTGGCAACCCTTTAATATTTTCATTATTTTTTTAATCAAAATGAATAAATTACCGAAAGCAATTGCTATTAGTTTAATCAGATCCTTATCGTTAAAATAATTTCAATTTGTGTTGAATTTTCTTTAAAAATGTTTTCCTAAAAGAGTCAATTTAAGCTTTCAAAGAATGTTTAAAATCAAACTAGGATTTTTTTAAATAAGAAAAAAAAAACTTATTTTTTTGGAAATTTTCAAAATGCTATTGGCCAACAATTAATATAATATTTCAATTAATTTTGTTTGAATTTATTAAATACTAACATTTATTAAACTGAATTGCAACCAGACACTATTTTACATCTATGCTAATTGATAGTACTGGACCAACGTTAAAGACTAGTTAAAAACAAGTTATATAGTTTACATTTTAATTATTCAGCTTAAATCGTGCAAAAGTAATTTATGAAAATAGGGAATGCATTCAGAAATCGCTTTTTTTTCGAAAAGTAAATAAATAAACCAAAATTTTCTCAGCATAAAAGTACAGCTATAGTATAGATCAATTCAAAATGCATTCAAACACTTGATAAAACTTGACAAAATATTCACGCAGGTTGCTATTTTTACAAGATAAAAAATAGCTCAATTACACGGTTTACATGCACTTGCACTACGGGTGGAGATTTTAAAAATAATCCACTTAAAATTAGCATAGAAAGTGCTTTCTTTTTTAATTGAAATTTTTCTTTTTAATGTAAATAGATACAGGCCAAACGAAAAGAAAAAACGTAGAAAAAAAATTGTTTTAAGTGTGGAAGATTCATAGTTATCATTAGTGCACCAGAATTAAATTTTAAAAATATTTAACTCAAAAATGTAATTACAGCAAACGCAAACATGTATTGCCGAATAAAATACCACAGCTTACAGCAGGTGTGTTGTAGTATAAGATCAATGCCTTTTAAACGTGGTCAAGTGACCAGCACGTGTCTCATATACATTTTTTGGCTGTAAATATATTTCTTCCTAAATTTGTGCAAATACCAATGAAAGATTGTGAGGAAGCGTGTGTAGGTCATTCACTATCCAATGGCTATGTTAAACCTAGTAGTAAAAACTACTTATTTTCACTAATTTTCACTCATAAATTAACCAGAAAATATTTTGAATTTTAAATTAAAAAAAGTGCTAGACATAAATCAATTATGCTACTGGTAATACAAAAATGTTTTGTCTATAAAACCTGTCAGTTACAGTACACAGTACATAATAGACGTATTTTGGCGTCGTGACCGGATCATTGCGCTTTTGTGATCCAGTTCACAGGTAGTACTTAGCTACATCATAGGTTATAACCCAACCGCGAAAACGCGAACGCACTGCACTGTGTTTTTCCGTGATCTGATTTGGTACTCTACCTGTAGATCACAATAGGGTAACCCTTTTTGTTACCTTGCACTGTGATCCTGCACACCAAAACGACTAGGCAACCGCAAAAACGCTTAATGTAAATGAAACCATATGTAACCATCGCGATGTAACAATTCCGAAAACTATGATTCTAATTTATGGATGCATCTTAGCATCATTAAGAAATGACAAAAATGCATTGGTTCACATTACGATTATAGGAAGAAGTCATTAGGCCTACTAAATAAGTTAAACAATACAATGTTATCTAAAAATTTGTGACATATCATTATTTCCACATGAAGACTTTTGATAGATTATTAGAAAGCCTAATTTTCCATTTTATAAAACCCTATGCTAATTATGTGTTTTGAATTGCAAAAATACAGGCAAGCCTACTATTAATACTGCAATAATAAATGCATTCCTCCTAGGGAGCCTGTTAACTCACCTTTAGAAGCTTAATCAAAATATTTATTTCATGTTATTCACCTAAAGACCTACATTTTCTAGCTATTTATAATTTCTTTGCCGAAAAGACGTCAATGCCTATAACAAGACACTTTCTTATCACATTTTTTTTCTTCAATTTAATGCCTTAACTCTTTGCTTATTCAAATTAAATTCATCAATTAAGTTTTCGCCTTCAAGCAGGGGCTGGGGCAAATATTTTCGAGAAAAAAACACAACTGAAATAGAAATAAAAATTAAATCAAACCAGAAATGGCATTTGATTTTTGGCAAGTATAGGGGCCAACAAATACCAAGTCAATGTACCTTACACAAGCATACGGAATTAAACTTTCACATTTTTTAAAAAATCTATATAAATTATTTCAAAATAATTAATATATTATCCTTTCTGTACAAAAACAAACTAATTGGATCATACACTGTAGGCCTATACATGAAAGCAATTCCCCAAATATAAAATTTGTGTTAACTAGTTTAAAACGAACAATAAATGCAACTTTTTTTTAACTAGCCTGCTTAATTAATTAGCATCTATAATTTTACGATAACATTGTGCCATAAAGACATATTACTCCTGCTTGTTGCAGGCAAAAACAGATAGCAAAATGTCCAAGATAAATTTAATTAATTATGTTACGGTAGAACAGTCTAATTGATATGCCAAATTTATTCAATTTGGCCACATATACACCGACAACCATTAATCAGGGTACAAAAAACACAAGTTACCCGTAGGGAATTCCCAAAATTTGAAATAATATTAATCTCAATAGATAAAAAAAATGATGACTAACTAAAGCATATAAGTTTGGAAAAATAGTTCCTACTTCAAATTTAGAGATCTGGTACTTATCTACCCAAAGAGGGAGTGTGTACCTACATTAATATTTGTAATAATGTGTTACAAGGGGGAAGGTTGGATTAAACATTTTATATCTATCACAACTTTTAGGCACATGAATAAATTGAAATATTTTAATTTTAACTAAATTAAAATACCTTGAATTTTTCATAAATTACTCTAGATTTACAACATATGATAGCTATCAATTGCATTTCTAGTGAATTTTGGTAGACCTTTAGCACAAATAATTAAATGGTTAGCCAAAAACATTCAACAAATTTATTGCATTTTTTCCATGATAAATTTGAATACTGAAGGCAGCTACACAAATCCTTTAGTTTTAAGATAAAATAGTTTGTGTTTCTGATTTTTAGATGGAGGGAAAGGGGGGAGAGAGAGATAAATTTGTTAAGGGGGCTGTCCACATTATTAACAGCATGGGCCTATGGGGATTTCAATGTTAATTTCGTTTTCTTCAAACTGTTCTAACTCAAGAACGGGTTAAAGTTCAAAGATGGGGTTTTGATTTTTTTAAAAGATTAATAAATTTACTAAAAACTGATGCATGATTATGACGTCACATGCATTCTGAATGTAGTTATCGATTTTCA
>JAQIXP010001881.1:0-16745 GCA_034700285.1 Proteroiulus fuscus | reverse complement strand
AAGATCAGTGCAGCTCAGAGCACCCTGTTGAATCCAGGCCAGCACAGGAACCTTCCCTAATCACCCCCTTTTGCAACGTCTGCAATTTGCCCCCACCAGGAAATTCACACCTTATCTTCTTTTGATAAACACTACTGTTTATTTATCCATTTATCCCTCAAAACATTTGCTCAAAACAAACTATAAACTAAAGTAGTAACAACAATAAACTATATAAACTCACACTCAGTCAGGCACACATCTCCCCTCATTCAAAATCACAATCAGACTGGTCAATTTCAAAAGCCAAGATGGCACCGTCACACCACTGGAAGAAGAATTTCTTCCAGGTCACGTGACACAAAATTAGCATACAAACAATAGCATCATTAGTCAGCAAAAATTCATTTAACAAACGTCATTCAACACGTCATTTAGGCGGGAAATTAGCGCCAACATCACACCCCCCCACCGAACTTCAACTTGGTCCTCCAAGTGTACAAAAAAAATTAATAAACAGAACAATAATTAAGATAAACCCTCTTCGGTATCAGCCATCACATCTAGAAAGGAGCCGAGTCCACCCTGGGCTTTCGATCCTTATTCCGCAACCCGCTTTGGCTGCACTGCACTCGGACGTTTTTTGGCTAAACGTTCCAAAACCCTCACATACCGTTCATTCATACGCATCCATTCCTCTTCATTTATTCCGTTTCGTCCATGCACCCGTTTGTCCATTTACTCGTCATTCATCCACGGCAACCTCTGCGGCTGCACTGCACACTCGGAAAGGAGCCGGGTCCACCCTGGGCTTTTGATCCTTTTTCGTCCGTTTCTGCGACGCTATCGTCGTCCACAGAATGGAGCCGGGTCCACCCTGGGCTTGCGATCCTTTTTCGTCCGTAGCCATCGGTGTTGGCGACTAGGTGTTCTTTCCCAGCCAGGGAAAACACCATCCTCGTCCTGGCTGCTGGAGAGGTGCATACCCACATCCTCCCGCCTTTAACCACTGTTCCAACACTCCAGGCATCCACACTTCATCCAGATTCGTCCATACACACAAAGGAGCTGGGTCCACCCTGGGCTTTCGGTCCTTTTATGTCCGATCCATCTCTACAGGTGTTGGTAACTCGGAGTTCCAACATTCCAAACTCGTCACACCACGGCAGCACGGTTCCTCTGCTATTTCCGATAGCAGGTACCTCATGTATCTTCCGCCGGACTACTGGGCTTTCACCAGACTTCACACAGCACGGTTCCTCTGCCATTTCTGATAGCAGGTACCTCGCGCATCTTCCGCCGTTCCTCTTAACTCAAGTGCAACCGAGTGCCCCTTCACCCAGCAGCGCACCACCGTGCACCGCTGTTACGCAGTGAAGCACCCGGCCGATTCGCAGGGGGCGCACCTTTCCAAAATGGCACCCGCCCAAAAACCAATCTCAAATTTGCAAATTCAGTCCAAACATACTCACACCTGATGTGGCAAAACGTTGCTGAGCAATGCAGGTCCTACCCTGCACCTCCACCATGTAAGATCAGTGCAGCTCAGAGCACCCTGTTGAATCCAGGCCAGCACAGGAACCTTCCCTAATCACCCCCTTTTGCAACATCTGCAATTTGCCCCCACCAGGAAATTCACACCTTATCTTCTTTTGATAAACACTACTGTTTATTTATCCATTCATCCCTCATAACATTCACTCAAAACAATAAACTATAAACTAAAGTAGTAACAACAATAAACTATATAAACTCACTCAGTCAGGCACACATCTCCCCTCATTCAAAATCACAATCAGACTGGTCAATTTCAAAAGCCAAGATGGCGCTGTCACACCACTGGAAAAAGAATTTCTTCCAGGTCACGTGACACAAAATTAGCATACAAACAATAGCATCATTAGTCAGCAAAAACTCATTTAACAAACGTCATTCAACACGTCATTTAGGCGGGAAATTGGTGCCAACATCACACAGGATTGCTAATTACTTTTCAATCAAAGTGTATAACTTTTCATCCAGTGACTAGGACAATCTAGTGTATGTCGATCAGTTAATCAAATAACTGTACTCTCGACCGGATTCTTTCCTGGGTTTCATCTTCAAACCTTCCAAATGTGAGTAAATCGAACTTTGTGTTTTGCTCATCGAAGCCTTCCGATATTGAATTTATCAGACAACCTTCCGTCTTCGGACCGACTGAACTAATCCAGCATTCTTTTTCACGTAAACTGTGAAATTTCGTTTAAATGAACGGTTGCCGATAAACGTTCGTTCCGTCACGTTCATCGTTACGTCGTGACTCTTCGAAGAACTATTCAGTTAGTCACTTTCTTACGCCGAGCCATCCATACACCTTTCTGCAACCTAGGCCTGTTTGGCCTGCCATGAAAAGACCCCTTTCAAAAGTAAAGTGCCATCTGTGATGAATAGAATTCAACTGCAGTTTGGACCATACTAAAATGGCGGCCCATGCTATTTGCCATAGACGTATGGCACCACATGTGATGAATACTAAATAGACCATACTAAAATGGCGGAAATTAACGGACTTTTACTAAAATGCTGCATTATGGGAGTACTTTTGAAAGGGGTTTATTGATTTTAAGGTTTAGGTCAACATTAACAGTAAGACAGGGTCTGACTGGGGTGTAAGGGCCCGGGTGGCAATGGGGGCAGTGGGGAATGAGTCTCCCTCAACTAGTCCCTAAATTTTAGAAGCATGCACCAACCATGCACAGGTACCAGCAACCAACAACTTATAAAATATAAATAAATTTAAGCTGCAGGCAAAAATTTAGAGGTTATGGGTACACAATCACAAAAATTGACTGAAAATGGCACCTCAGGTGACTTTTTGCTCAAAAAACACTAAAAAATGGGCTAAAAAGCACAAAAATGCATATTTTTCCATTAATTTTTGATTTCAAAATTTAGGCTGCAGGCGAAAAATTTAAAGGATTTTGTACATAATTGCCAATAATTGAAAAAAAAATGGCGCCGCAGGCATTTTTTTTTGCTCAAAAACTCTCAAAAATGGCTTAAAAATTACTAAAAATGCCTATTTCTGACTGTGTAATGGCATTGAAAGTTAATCAAAGTGATTAAGTAAAGTTGGGATAAATCAATTTTTCCAAATAATAATGCACTTTTCAAAAATAATGCAAAGTTGACTGCTTGCTCCCCTTGCTACCACCTATAGCTACACCCCTGTAGTGCTATGGTGCTAACAGCATTTCCATTTAAAAGTCAAAATAATTGTTGTAGAAAAAGCAAACTATGTAATGGCGAATATAGTTGTTCAAAGCGATTATGAAAAATTGGGAAAGTTGGGAAAATCAAGTTTTTGAACTTTCCCAACTTTTCAAAAATAAGCCAAAGTTAAGTGGTCATTCTCCTGGCACTTCTTGTGCATTGTAGTACTCGTCGTAAAACTTAACATGTAAAATAGGGCTGATAGAATTTGCAGTTAGATCTATTTGCATTTTATTTTCTGTTAACTTTTGTGGTCTAACTCATATTGATCGTTGTTCCATGATCCATTTGCCATGTGTCTTGTTAAAATTGTATTTAATGTAAGTGGTCAAACACAGAACATTGACCTTTATACTTCATTAATTTTATTGCTTAAAAATGGTCTAACTGTAATATATCTGAATTTAATCCAATTTTTTAAATTAAAATATTTTTTGATGCAATTTCTGTGTCATTATCAGTTCACCTGGTAAGTTTCATATTTTATGTCCTATCCTGTAAAGAGTAATCACTATTTTAACAATCAAAAACTTCAGTCGTTTTTCTCAAAACTAACAATTTGTTAGTTTGATCTCTGTACGTAGTTGCCCTCAATATATACGCTCTTATACATTTTCAGCCTCACCCCTACAATTCATTAAAAAAGACTGATTCGGACAAGGACCTTACCTATTGTTAGAACATGTTAAATTTTTTAATAATAAACAACAGTGACATATATATATATCCTAAATAATGTGCAATAACATATCTATACACCAACAACAAGTGCGGGAGGAGTTTTCTATATATGTAATACTTTGTTTGTTCTTCGGATAGTAACCAAGCCGGGCCCTGCACTGGACTTGCAGTCAACATACAATGACAGTGATAACTAACTAACAAACTATATATCACATCACCATAACGGAGTCAATTATATACGGAGTAATGTATAGATACTTCCCTCTCATCATGCATGCAGTGGGCCCGTATATATACACGTTGTACCAGTATATATATATATATAGCTTGTCATATAAACAAACTTTCTTGTCTTTACAAACAGAACTATGTGAAGCGAGTGTAAGTGCAGGTTACGACCCAACTCGCCAAATGATGAAACTCAAGTTGAGAAATCCAAAAACTTAGTAAGTGTCAAAACCAAATTGTTTAGCTCATACACATGTCTACTATTGTACTTTATGTTGCTGCCTATACACATGTATATAAAGTTTTTTTCTCACTATTTTTACTAGTCCTCAGTGTGTGTGTGTATGTTTTTGTGAATATATATATATATGTGTATTTATTTTTAATTATTTTATTAAGCACTGCATTGACGCGGCATCAAAAAAAGAAACCATTACGGATGCATTTCGAAAACAAGCTCCACGGTATCTAGATGCCGACATTTTTTTTCGACAAATAAGTTGTTGTTAACTTTCACTAATTTCCATTTTTATTTTTATAAACAATATTTATTCTGGTGTTGACGACGACGACGCCGACGACTTTAGCCATTGTAAGTATATATTGGGTTTTTTTTAAACTAAATAATACTATACACATAAATGTATTGTGTATTTACTAATAACAAGTGCGCGAGGACTGAAATAAAATGTCTCGTCTATTTCTTCAAATTGTCTGTTAACTCTTATAGTCACCCAACCGAGCACTGCAGAAAGAAAATCCATTTATGATTTACGAGTCCCGATTCCGTAGAAGAATTGGGATAAAGGTATATCCATCATATTACTTAAGACGTTAACATGTATACCCAGTCACAGATGGGTGAATCAAATATAAAATTCTGTATTAAGACATTACAATGAAAATGATGTTTCTGACTTATTTCAGAAAGCAGGGATGAACAAACTAGCTAAATCTAACCTAGTAAATGGAGATGCATGTATATGCAGGAAATTGGTTTTATCTCTGTAAGTAAGTATTTTTTGGGTATATCAGTGTTATCCACGAGCTAAATCCAGTTTTTAAAGCATAATTATGTTATTTTCTCTCTCTCTCTAACTCACACATTACCTGTTTTTAAGGCAACAGGGAGACAATTACGAATTTAGTGTATAATGTGGTTTTGTACTTTTTCATTTCAAAACAGTCTATCGAGGGCTTGGTGGATTAAAACAGCGGAGATAGTTTCTATATATGCTTCCATTCAACATCCTGTAGGGGATTTTGTCATTATTATTTATTTATTTATTTAATTATTTTTTTTGCATTATTATCTATTCATTTAAGCTACATTATGTGTTACTTTTTTGTGAAACTGTTTTTGTTGAATAAACTATAGAAACAGCAGACTCCTCTGTCAACGATTCATTCATCTGGTGCCATATACTTAGTCAGGTGTATAGCTGTGAGTAATTTGTGACGATTCTTCATGAATCTGTGGTGGTGAGGAATTGCATCCGACACGCATTCAGAAATTCGTCAAAAACTTTATATACTTGCACCATGTAGATTACACCTATATATGACTCACGCGTGGAGCAAGAAGGACAATTAAGAACCAGGTTATATTCCACTATAGTATAGTTTGACTTAATTTTGGCAATGATGTTATATACTCTCTATGCATCTTTTTTGCAGTTATAAGGCTCACTCGTTATTCCTCACTCATAATAAATCAGATTTAAATCCAGAGAGAGAGAGAGCATGCAGTCGCAAGTTTAATTTATTAAATAGAGAATTTCAAATTTCGTCGCACTCAGTAAAGTTTAATCAACACAATCCCACTTTCTAGTTGTTGTTGTTGTTGATGTCTATACCTTAAGAATACTGTGTTGACTGATGATTGGCAACAATCTTCCATTAAGGGTGGCTACGTTGGGTGTCGCCCAGGTAAAAATCTTTAGTAGCACTGCAGTTGTTTAGCAGTAAAATTGCAGTTAGCTAACAGTATTATGTAAAGAATGTCTGAAGAAACTGCATTAATATTGCAATTTGTAACCAGTTCAAAATTATTGCAATTTAACTGCAATTTTACTGCTATTAAAATGCTCTTTTTAAACAGTTTGACACTGCACTTTAACGAAGACAGTAGTGTGCTGCACTGCTCAGTCATCATTAAAGTGCAGTAAAACTGTTTGAGCAGTGCAATATACTAGCAGTAATGCTGCAGTAAAATTGCAGTTAACTAGCAATAATTTTAAAATGGTTACAATTTGCAATATTAAGGCAGTTACTTCAGTCATTCGGTTCCATAATACTGCTAACTAATTGCATTTTTACTGCTATAAAAATCCGTTTTTACTGCGGAAAAACTGCAGTTGTTATTCCACTACAATTGCAGTTCTATACTTTTTAATGCGGTAATTGTGCAGGAAACTGTTTTTCCTGAATTACTAAACTATTATTACTGGTCGAACTTACCAATACCATTGTTCCACATTTACAACATCTAAACTAATGAGTCGAGTTCAACCATTTGCCATTTTTAATAGTTTGCTAATACAGTTACAACAATTAACTGCTATATCTAAATTTTCAAAATTTTGACAATTACAATGGATTTTTTTGACATTTTTGTTTAATTACAAATTTTTTTTTTTTAATTTAATTTTTTTTTTCAATTTTTTTTGATAATAACTTTTTTTACATTTTTTTTATTAATTACTTTTTTTTATTTATTTATTTATTTTTTGTTTTGAATTTTTTAAAATTATTTTCAATTCCCCCCCCCCCCTTTTTAATCTATGCATACATACTCTTACCATAGGGCTGCACGCCCCAGACCTATATTAGATATAGACCTATTATTAGAAGGGCACTAAAGAGCGAAAAGCTCGTAGCCCGGTAGGGGAAGTAACAAACAAACAAACAAACAAACCTCACTGAAATCTTTGCTTCCATACTTTGACCGGGGGGCTGAGCCCCCCAGACCCCCACCTCACATCAATCTTTGCTTCCCTACCCTTACCTGGGGGCTGCGCCCTCAGACCCCCTGCTACATAACCTTCCCTAACCTATCCCAGCCTAAGCATAGTGATATAGTCAGCTTACCAGCCTTTCGGAGAACTTTTCAGTCTATAGGCCGCTATGTTAAACAGGAACAGATTTCTCTTTTTTCGAAGTACATTGTTTCTATGGCTTTAATAACAATGCAATTACTAGACACAATTACGTAATAATATCGATTAAAACTATTTATATAAAAATCGGTTACAAGTCCGGCATACCATACTTATACCAAAATCCAAAAAATACGCCCCTCATCATTGAAATGCAGGAGCTCGTAGATTATACTCACTTTGTTAAGTTTTTTTTTTCTTAGTAAGATGGTCAAAGTATTTTAATGTTCCATGTTATTGTCAATTATTCTGTTATGCAAGGACATGTGTAACTGACAATTGTATTATGTGCTTCCTGGTTAAATCAAAGTTGGATCCCCACACTTTACCCAAATCTTTGCTTATATAACCTTACCGGGGATGCGCTGCACCTACCCAGATACCCATTTCACTTAAATCTTTGCTTCCATTTTGATTATTTATTTATTATGGTTTTGTTTTTCATTTTATTTATAGTTTTATTTTCTTGAATTTTGATATGGCTTTTTTTATATCACACATTTACCTATATACGTACTTATTTAATCAGCTTGACCGAGGGTTGGCACAAATCTTCCATTAAGGGTGGCTACGTTGGGTGTTGCCCAGGTAAAAATCTTCAGCGGTTATACTACAGTACTGCAGTTGTTTAGCAGTAAAATTGCAGTTAGCTAACAGTATTATGTAACAAATGACCGAAGTAACTGCATTAATATTGCAATTTTGTAACCAGTTCAAAATTACTACTATTTAACTGCAATTTTATTGCAGTATTACTGCTATTAAATGCACTTTTTAAACAGTTTTACACTGCACTTTAAAGATGACATTAGTGTGCTGCACTGCTCAGTCATCGGATTCTATAAAATTCCGTTTTTACTGCGGAAAAACTGCAGTCGTTATTCCACTACAACTGCAGTTCTATACTTTTTACTGCGGTAATGTGCAGGGAACTTTTTTTTCCTGAATTACTAAACTATTATTACTGGTCGAACTTACCGATACCATTGTTCCGCATTTACAACATCTAAACTAATGAGTCGAGTTCAACAATTTGCCAATAGTTTTAATAGTTTGCTAATACACTTACAACAATTAACTGCTATATCTAAATTTTAAAAATTTTGGCAATTACAATGGAGTTTTTGGACATATATATATCTATTGTACTAACAATAAAAGTGTATTAAAAATGAACATTAAACCTTTAATTGCTGAAGTTCAAATGGGTTTGGTTTCCCTGTACAGCAGTTGAGTATTTTCCACCGAAGAATGATCATAAAAGAAAAAAGTACATTTGCCAAATGTTTCCTGGAAATAAAAAAAAGCTGCTGTTAGGACCTGCACTCGGCAATTATGGATCAATGCAAATCATGTTATATAAAAGAAAGAGTAAACAAAGCGTGATTAACTCGTAGAAAAACACACACAATTCACATATGGGCTTTTGCCTACTATGGTAGTACTACTTTTAGAAAGCAAATTTGCACGTTCACTGCATACACCCAAAACAGTTTACTACATTATCTCCGATAGATTTCCTCCCCGAGAAGGGCATTAAGAGCTGCCATACATTTTTAATGTAAGAAACTCCAGTTGTCCAACTCGTAAAATGGACTGCACAGAGATGAATTCAGAATAAAAAACTACGTCAAAATACCAAAAATGGTAGGAATCTAAGCTACTTGGAATTTTAGCAAAAATTCAAAAAAAAATCCTGTACTATATAGTACGGCCATTTTTTAATGGAAGAAACTCCAGTTGTCCAACTCGTTAAATGGACTGCACAGATTAATCCAGAATAAAAAACTAAGACAAAATACTAAACAATGGTAGGAATCTGCATGAGCTACTTTGAATTGTAACAAAATTCAAAAAAAAATCCCGTACTATTGTAAGGAAAAAAATATATAATATATATTTTGAAATTAAATCCCTAAATATGTTAATTATAAGTGCTGCAAATATTAATGTAACAGAAATGAAACCCTGTAGCCGGATGTATGCTTTATTTTAAAACCAATCCATTTACGCTACAAACATTTTAAAACAAAAAATACAAGAATGTAGTTATCCTATCTTATTATTTTCCATCACCTATGTATACATACATTGCAAACAACAAATCAAATCCTATAATTCAAAACAAAAATTTCAAAAACATTCCTGCCTGATAATATAAATGAACCACTCTACCCTAATGCATACCAGCCATTGCGAGTGCTTAATGATTCACAGCTAGAACTTTGCGCAAATATCAATAAACTGGATTAGCATTATAGTAGTGTGGTTCAACGATGTCTAGTGTTCGATACGAGCATTAACCAAATGATAAGGGTCCAGGCCCTTCAGCGGAAGGAGCAACTGGCACCAAAGGCACATAGCAGACTCCACACCGAACCTTATAACATCCTAAGCTTAAAAAAGCTATTTGCTGAAATAAAAAAGCTTAGTTCGCCCTGCGGTTAAGACCACAAGAACGAGCTTCCTTGGTGGTTAAAACCACCAGCGGCTGGGGCTTACCATCTGACGTCTACAGTGCACCAGTCCAACTATGCACCGTATTTACAATCAAGTGGTACCCAGCAAAAAAAAATAATGCATTGGAGTGCATTAAAGATGCACTGAAAATGCATTGAGTGCACTTATAATGCAGTATTGAATGTTGTATTATAAGTGCATTTTTGAAATATATTTTTATAGCTTTTCTAGTGTATTTATATTGCAATTACAATGCATTTTAATAATGAATTCATAATGCAGAAATAATGCAATATCAATGCAGTTCAACTGTAAAATACGTGCACTATTTTTGCACTTATATCACTAGTCTATAAGGTATTAGAAGAAACTACTAAATTTTGGATTCAAAATTGCTGGCGAGATGCCAATCACACAATTGCAGCCATTTTAATTAATTAATTCTATATTTAAAAAGTTTGCAATGACAATTTTCGGGCTAATTTTTAGTTTATTGCAGTATTCTACAGAAATCTCCTGATGGCATTCTAATAAATTTTGTTAATATTAAATAATTAATGACTTGATTAGTCATTAATTAATTAATACAAACAATGGCAGAAATGAATTTATCTTGACAAATTCTAGAATTAGCTGCTGTAATTGTCATGAAAAGGATTTTCTTACTGGAATCTTACTTAACATTAACTGCATGTTTTTTTGTTTTCCCAAACCGCATTAAGATCCTCAATACAAACTAAGGGTATATATAGGGTTCAACCATACACTATATATAATAACTGTAGGACTTAGGTTAGGTTAGGATAATATAGGTAGATAAAAGAAAGGTGTAGTAGGTGGGTTAAGGGTTGGTATAAGTGGGAGTTATTGAATGTAAAAAAATATTTTTTCTGCACAAACATTTTTGCTGTGCAATTACAGAACCCCCCCCTTCCCAAATCCCGATAAATTACAAACTAGGAATTAACTCACCATTTTTGTTGACTCGATCATCAATAGTTTAGTATATCTTCTGGTCACATATAGCAACTTGTGAGTTTATTTTAGAATGATTGTTTTTCTTTTTTCACTATACTATATAATCGGGGTACATTCAGTCTGTACAAACTGCCTCCACTACCAGACTGGCCTTCCGTCAAATCCGATGTACGAGCACGTTAGTAACACAGCAGTCCAGTCTCGAAGATATGCGGAAATGTAGCTAGTCCAAAAGAGTGTTCATGTGCATAACCAATGGAATATTGTTAGGACAGTGGTCGGTCGTCAGTCACTAAAGCAGTCGGGACTGATAAATTGTGACGTCTCGCCATGTTCCTAGGCCAGGAATGTGGGGAGATTGCGCCAAATTTAACTTTTGCAATAGAAAGAATGTAGATTGCATCGGTGACATCGCGGAGTAATTAACCGTGATGCCACTGATCAGGCCATACGAGCCTTCTTGTTAAATCGATTAACTCTTAATCGACAGATCTAGCCTGAGCTCAGCCGAAGACAGTCGAGCTGTTCCTGTCATCGCACTGAATAGTATTGCTGTACTTTTGTTAACGCGTCTGTTATTCACAGAAAGTTATTCTTTTTTTAAATTAAACTATTTAATTTAAACTGTCTTTGAGTTTTTGTTCTGCGATTACCCTGAGCCTGAGGAGCTAACCTTTTTGTGGCCAAGCGAGTGCACCCCCGACCGTATAAGCCAGCGTGAACCCTCACATGGTGGAAGGTGCTCAGACAATTGGACAGAAACAAAAAGAAGTATGCGTTTTTGTTTGGGTTTTCGCTGTTAAAATCGCTGGAACGTTTTGGACACTTGGGAAGAATTCGCCTTCTGCAAGTCATTGCTGTCGCCATTATGAAATCCAAAACAATTGCCAGGTTAGATTCTCTTTTTAGAGCGAAACAAGTTTTAGATTTTGAGTTGATTTTTAAACTAGTTTTTGTGTTTGCATGCGTGTGTTTTAAAGTATTTTTGGGAACTTCTACCGCCCTTTTTACTTGTGTGATTGTGTTTTTGCGTGAAAGACATTTGCTTTTTGCCGGTTTTTCTCTTAAATTTTTCAAGGACAAATTCCGCGCCGAACAATGCCTAAGCAGACTCGTGCTGCCCTTCTGCAATTTTTGCCGGCACAATCAACACCTATTTTGCCGCCCATGCTGTCGCTGCCTGCTGGACGTTTGCCGCATGTTTCTATCCACATGCCCGATATGAATGACCGAAGTGCTGATAATCGGGAAGATGACCCTGTTTCCATCCCTTATGCCATGTATGACCCGTACAAAGAGCGTTTGGAGCAGTTATTGGATGCTCTGACGAACGAGGTCAGACGTTCGCCGAATGCTGTGCTGACAAAGATGGGCCGACCAACGTTGCCCGTCTATGACGGTACTGGAGATCCTGATGCCCATATCGACCGATATGAGCATATCGCCAATATGGAGTCGTGGGACGATGATGTGCGGAAAGTGAATTTTTATCGTTCACTTCGGAAAACGGCCGATGCGTGGCATCAACGCCATGCTACGTCGTTACGTAACATGTCCTGGATGCAGTTGAAGACCAGTTTCCTGTCTTATTTTTGATCGCCGATTTATCGAGCAGATTTCCATCTTGCTGCCATCTTGCGGAAGCAAAAAGATGATGAGCCAGTTCGTCAGTACATTGAGGATAAGTCGCGACTGTGGTTACGCGCTGATCCAAATTTGGAAGAGTCAGTGCTGTTTAACCATTTGTTCCTCGGTTTGCGCATGGATGTTGCTGATCGTATTGTTGGTTTGCCCATGGAAAACGTACAACAGCTGTTAACGTCCGTTTCCGCCATCGAATTCCAGGAGCAACGTCATCGAGATGTCTTAGCTGATGTTGCCAGTACGTCGGAAAAGTTGGTTTCATGATGGAGTCCAAAGCAGATAACATCATCTGGGAAGTCTGTGCAGTCGCCGCCATAGGCGCATTTAGGGGGGGGGCCCTGGGGGCCCGGGCCCCTCCTTGAGATCTGAAATACATGGTAAAATTCCACCGGGCCCCCCCCTTGAGATCTGAAATACATTGTAAATTTCCACCGGGACCCCCCTAACAGCAGGTCTAAATGCGCCTATGGTCGCCGCCAGTTGTTTCTGTGAGCCCCTCAAACGGTATGGCTGATTCGTGCTGTCATCGCTGTAATCGCCCTGGACATTTTATTCGAGATTGCCCTCAGAAAGATACCAGGAAGTGTTTTGCGTGCGGTCAAGTCGGACATGTTACAAGGCATTGTCCGAGTGCAAAAAAACCGAACGCTGATGCTGAACAAGCTGTTGGAGGCCTTTCCTATAAGCAGCATCGGGAGAAGGTCATGCAGGACTATAAGATGTCGAAGAAACTGCAGGCTATCAATTTGGCCTTGCCAGAAAGTGGAGATGGTCCATGGTTGCCGCATCTTGCCGTGCAGATTTATGGACATGAAGTGCTGAGTGTCGTTGATAGTGGCACTAGTGTGTCTATAATCAATGAAGATTTGCTGAATTTAGTTGGCCAGCATATTACTTCAACGGGATTGCCGGAGATTACCGCTGTGAATGGACAGTTTGCAGATGATTGGCGTCGTGAAGCTTCTTGTCGGGATAAATGATCGCTCAGTTTGCCACCAGTTTTTTGTCGCAAAAGCTGGTCAGTTAAGACGAAAAGATCTTGTGCTTGGATTGGATTTTGGTGCAACTGCTGGTTACATCATAGTGCCAGTTGGACCTGCTGTATACTTCCAGGACGATTTTGTTCGCTTAATCGCTTCCTATTGTGTTCCGTCGAGTGGGAAACCGGAGAGCCCACTTGCCGTCAAGAAAGAGCCTGTTGCTGCTGTTCCAAAAAAGAAGACCACGAAACCCAAGCCAATGGAGTCGCCAAAAGCTGAGGTTGTCATGACATGTCAACAATGTGTTTACACATGCCAGTTGAAGCGCCGTCTGCGAACACATGTCTATTATGTCCATCGTCGCCGTAATGGTAAGCTGAAATCATTGCCTAAAGACTTGATTATCGCCACCGTCGAGCCTGTTGTGCAGTTTGTTCCAGAGCCGAGTGTAGAAGCAGCATCGCCAGAACGAGAAGTCATTGCGGTCGACCTATCTGTTCCGTGGATTGAGTCTGTGGAAGAGGTTGTTGCTGAAAAAGTTGTGCCAGCTCTACCGGTTGCCTTACCAGTTATTGAGCCGGCGTCTTTTCTTGTGGAACTTGTCGAAATCGCCATTACCAAAAGGTTTGATAATCGCCCTAAGTATGTCGACCCGATTGTTACTTCGCAAGTGTGTGTCAGCAGACCTTAACCATCTGGTCTTCACACATTCGTGACATGGAATTTGCCAATCTGCAAGTGTTGCGCCGCCATTACCAAGGACGAGCCTGCAATTACTGCAAGAAGGATTGTCTGATGCAGTTGATGGCAACCCGTCCATCCTGTTAAGACTGTTGCTGTATTTTTGAAGAACGTATCGTGATGTAACGTGAGATTTTGCCCTGAACTTTTTGTTTATTCGTAGACTTCGTGAATTGTTTTCTTTTGCACAGAAGATAAATGATTTTTCGAGGAATGCTGTGTTGCAGAGTCGATTGTGTTTTTTGTTTTTGCCGCCGCTGAATTCCTGAGCTCGGATTTCATGTGATGACGAAACTACCATCAAAGTTATTTTGTTAACCTTTGCACCTGCAGCTGGAACGCCGTTGGACATGAGTTTGCAAAACAAATAATGACTTGGCCTAACTACGCATGGGCAGTTTGGGACATGATGACACCACATGTTGCTTTTATGTCAGTGTCAGCCACGTTTTTCACTACTTTTGCGCTGTTGATGATAACGTTTAGTCGTCAGTTACGAAAAGTTAGTGATTATCCGCAATAATATCACGTTCTTCACGCTGTTTAAAAAAGGATCTCGCCCTTTTTGCTGTTTGGTGAATTACGAACAATTTGATTTTTTTTTCGGAACTTCAAATGTCGACTCGTGCCTCGTGTGGCAAAGGACACTATGCCATTTTCGGGTTTTCTTCGTTACTGCCGTTGTTGTTGCTGTTTTTGCTGAACTGTTTGCTCGACCAATTATTTTTTTTGGATCGCAAATTAATAAATATTTTTCTCGGAACTCTCTGTGTAGCTCGCGTCATGGCCGAACGTTTACCAGAAGATTACAATGATCATGCTGGGCTGAAAGGAAAATGGTTTCCCGCGGACATGATAAAACCTGGCCTTCGATTTTTCATTGCTGCCAATTCCGTGCCGAATTTCCAACTCGTCGAGGGATTTATCCGACAGACTTTGGCTAATTTGCGCCAATTGAACGAAATGTTTGCCGAGGATTTTGGCCGGTACAAAGTTTTTGTCCCGCCGCCTGAAAGAGCCCCTGTGTCTACAAAGAATGCTGTGGTTCAGACACAGAAGAAGTTTCAACTTGGTAAAGCCAAGACTCGTGCTGATTCGGGGTCTAAAGAGTTCAAATCCATTGGACTTGATCCAGAGTTGTGGCACCGGTATGTGTATGCTCGAGTGTTGAATGCTGAAGCGTACCATAAGGCCAAAGAAGATGGATGGGCTCACGAATTGGATCGCATATGTGAGACATCGCAGTCAGAGATTGGGTGCCGTTACCGATACACGGAATGTGTTTATGCGACGTATACTGCATTACGCACATTGCAGCACCACACCTTTGAGGTGCCGGATGTAGTGATCCATCATGAGTATCGCCAGGCACGGAAAAACCACCCGTTCCTGTCGTATTCGTCGTCACAGTGTTTGGATGCAATTGGACAGTTTTCTGCAGGCCTGTTTGTTCCTGAACTTGTAACTGCATTGTTGAAGTTTCTGATGCGGAAGACAAAGCGTGACAACATTGACGTTATTGCATCGACGTACGTTGGAGGGATTCCGGATGAGGTGGCTGTAGCCTGCTTGTCTCCTGCTGCCATTTGGATTGTGTTGGACGATCACGAAGTTTACGTTGCCTTTGCTGACTTTCAGCTTCGTTGTCTGAACGTGTGGGCTGTCAACCCAGCCGCCCATGCCAAGAAATGGATTGAGAACATGCTGAAATGGTTAGCACCGGACAAGTTTCAGATGCATCAAGGTTGGAGAAAGGTTGAAGATGGATTTCTTCCAGACTTTGTAACTACCGCGCCGTTGATGACTGCATTGGCATTTGTCGATCGTTACCTGAGTGATGTTCAGAAAGCAGTTGATGTACAACGTTTGGAAGTCGCCTTGTTCTCTCATCGTATTGCAAGTATGCTGTGCAAACAGTATTGTCCAGAACAAGCAGAGGGAGTAGCTGCCCCGAAAGATGATCCTGCAAGATCTGAGACCGAAGAAGAAGGCTGATCCAGGACATGATATGTCTATTGGAGCCATGCTGTTGATCGACTGGGATGAGCCTGCCGTTGCTGAAGCTGCAGCAGAGGCGAAGTTTCCTGTTGGTGCTGTTTCCGTGCCGCTTGACAAGATTCTTGTTCCAACGAAAGTGGATGTTGCGGAACCAGACATTGCTGTGCCTTGTATTTTGGATGCGGACTTGGACGAAGAGATGCCGAAGAATTGACTTTAATTTTTTCGTGCAGTTTTGAGTGCCTGATTGTGTTTTTTTTTTCTTTTATAGAAAATGCTGATGACTTCGCGTTGTGATAATTGCGTTTGTTAGAGTGGTACTGTTTTAAGTGCTGAATTTTGTTTAACGTGCTGATTAGGCGAAAAAGTTTTAATAATTTTTGCGTTGAATGTTTGATTTTGTGATTCGAGCTGTCGCTGTCTCTGGTCGTGCCTCAGGGACTGGGCACAGGCTGGGTGGGGGGTGTGACGTCTCGCCATGTTCCTAGGCCAGGAATGTGGGGAGATTGCGCCAAATTAAACTATTGCAATAGAAAGAATGTAGATTGCATCGGTGACATCGTGGAGTAATTAACCGTGATGCCACTGATCAGGCCATACGAGCCTTCTTGTTAAATCGATTAACTCTTAATCGACAGAT